>WSYH01008874.1:0-27684 GCA_036426205.1 Ascaphus truei | reverse complement strand
TGCGCATCAATGCAATCTGCGCATCAATACAATATGCGCATCAATACAATATGCGCATCAAAGCAATCTGCGCATCAATGCAATCTGCGCATCAATACAATATGTGCATCAATACAATCTGCGCATCAATACAATATGTGCATCAATACAATCTGCACGCTGACAGGTGATTAGCTAAGTTGCCGATCGATACGTTCTCCTGGAATCAATCGGCGAATCAGGGGTTATTTAATTCACTGTTAGGGTTGCACAAGAGTACCCAGGATGCAAAGTTCTGTGGGGAAGATCATGTGACCAGGCAGGCACTTTATATAATTGGTGCACTGCTAGAGAGAGGGCGGGGCTCAAGAGCCAGGGACTGTCTCAGAAGAGGAAGGGGGTGTGACTTTGTAAATGGTTTCTATACAAACAAAAATGCTTGCTACATTAGAATACATTAAAAATGTCTTTCATTTTTTTTATTTTAAATGGTACAAGTATTTTCTCACAGTAAAGAACTGGTTTATTTAAAAAATAAAATAAAACACCTGTAGGATATTGCTTGAACTGCAGCTTAGTATTGGGGTTCCACAGAAACGCACAGGGTTCCTTAACAATAAAAAGGCTGAAAACCACTGACCCAGAGAAAAGTATCACAGGATTTACCCTCATGCAGCATGCACTCGCGGGTGCCTCACATATACATACAGTATATACATTTGGGAGGCTAAGACGAACTTGCGGTGAAGCAGGGGTCCCAACGCTATCTGCACACAATGGATAAAAGCCGACAAATCTTCCCCTTCCTTTTGGGTGACAGCATAGTACTTGGCCCACAGGGCTCCGTCGTCTTCCGCCTCTCCATAGTCCTCAGTCCGAAACTCCACTATCATCCGGGAGGTTAAGTCAGAGTGTTGCTCCCGATGGATACTGACCAGAGTAGAAGCAGGGGGTTTCAAGCACGCCCCGGGTGTGTTCTTTCCAGGGTTCTATCCCGTCCTCTCCCATAGGGGTGGGGAGGGTTCCAGAGAAGGCCTTCAATTTCCTGTCATTTTGAGATTGAGAGGCCAGAGTTAACGCCTCGACTAAGGGCGGTAAACTTGGCAGGGAAGCCAGCTGGCTTATCTTTTCCGTAAGCTTTTGTAGCATATCTCTACACAGTTCCACTTCCTCTGACACACTGGAACCAGGACAACTGAGTTCTGACCGGCAGCTACCTGCTTCACTTTCCGGGTAGGTAACGGATACCGGCGTATGACATCCCTCCTCGGGCACTTCGGTTTGAATCTCCTTTAACGGGTAGATGAACGGACTTCCACCTGGTGGGGAATTAGGGAGCTGCAAATACTGTGGGGCGGGTGGCTCCATGACAGCTAGGTCTCTGCGACAGTCAACTAACAGGGTATTCCACATAGAGTCTTTGTCTATTAGAACATCCACCAGGCGGGCTTTAGAAAATCCCGGTATTTGCCTTAATGCAGTTTGCACTGTCTCTAAAGGTAAGGCCACAGGTACTTGACTTACGGCGACCACTCGGCGTGCGGGCGTGTGCATCTGCCGCGCCCAGTCATGTACGCTCCGACGTAAAGGAAGAGTCATTTTCCACAGATATTTGTATGAAATTTAATTTTTGGGCACCCCAGGTCTTAATCTCAGCAGCGCCTCCAAATGTAGCCCTGTTTCCTTCTGAATACAGTACAACTACCAATGCTGTATAACCTGCTGGCTCACAGGGCCTAAGCCTCTGCCACGGAGAGCCTTGGGCAATATATTTACATAGAGTACCTCTTATCAGATGCAGCGCCTCCACCTGCGATGGCTCCCAGCAGAGCGGGAGATGTTCCTCGCAGGACAATAATACAGTACTACACACACAGCATGTAAAAGGAACAGTAGCTTTACTAGCATTAACCATAACCATGCATTGTACTGTATATCCCTATTGGTGTTACTCTTCAATGAGACACTATACTACCGCGTCTCACAGGACGCGACCCTTCACCGTGTTCCCACACCGTGTCCAATACCCCAAAGTGAGTGTATGTGTGTGACTGCGCAGCCACTAGTATGAATAATATTATAGTTGGTGCACTTAATGGATGTTACCTGCCGAGCGCTCCTGCGCTCGGGCCCGCAAACAGACTTCACAAAGGATCCGACGACGCGTAGCTGCTTGTGATACCTTCCGGGGCGATCCCATCCGGATGGCTGATGATATGCCTGAAGAGGTCTGGTCCCAAACCTCTGGGATGGTGCTGTGACAGTCTCTGTGTCTTTCGCAGCTTCACTCAATAATGTGACAGGTTCCTATTCTAGGGCCTGTCCCTACATTAACTCTGACTGACCGTGACTCAGGGCCTCTCTGGGCCTCGGGGTATACGGGCCTAATGTTGAGGCTACTTGCCTCTCTACACGCTGAGCTCCTTCCTCGTCCCCCTCTCGATCTTCTCTGCCTGCGTGCTCCTCTGCGCAACCTCCTACCTCTTCCTGCAGAGTCTCGTATCACCCTATTGGCTTCCTGGCATCACCTGGTCTGGCTGAGGCTCATGGGACTTGGAGTCTCCGGGCCTAGGCCCCTTCCGATTGGCCCGTGCTTCGCGCGCTGCCGCACCCACTCTCTGCTCATGCCCAACATCTTATCTGAAGCCGTCGCCTCCGAGACTCTCTGCGCATGCGCAAGTACCAATGGCGGCGCCCTGGATGCTCGGGCTGCCGCGGAGCCTCCGGTGTACCGAAACGCTCCCTGCACGCTCTGCAACCTACCCTTATTCCCCCATTGCAGCGGAGATAAGGGTAAGCCTGGGGGACCTGGCTACACATGTATATGTATGTGTATACATTTAATACTGCACTTATTACTATATTTTCTTATTATATTAGCGCCAAACAAAGTGTAACAGTATTACACAATTAGTTTGTGAAAATATAGCAATAAGTGCAGTATTCAATGTCTGGGCACATAAGTGCCTAGTAAGTGAAAAATATATATAATTGAAGATATACACAATATATATATATATAATAAGTGCATGAACAGATATAAAATAAAATAAACACCAAAAAAACCTGTCCTGTAAAGTCCCATGTAGGTTATTCTTCCTGGATGAAATCGCAGCAGGTGGAAGCTTCCAATGGGATGAACCACATCCGATAAGGAACCTACAGTAAAAGAAAGCGCACGCCGCATAGCGTAAAAAGTACAACCCTTTTATAAAATGGAGGGGTGGGAGGGGGAAACACGTGCACTCACAAGGGAAGGGGAGGAAACACGTACTGACTGACACACATACACACACACACACTGACTGACTGACACACACACACACACACACTGACACACTTACACAGACTGACACACACACACACACTGACTGACTTACACATACACTGACTGACAAACATACACACACACACTGACTGACACACATACACACACTTACTGACACACATACACACACACTGACACACATATTCACACTCAGTGCAAATAGCTAATACAGGATATGTGTGCCGAGCACGCGCATTATAAGTCAAATGTATTTGCGTTTTATCAATGAAATTGTATTTTGATTTTTAATTAAAACATCACCAATACAAATACAATTTCTGTGACAAAAGTCAAAGAAGTTTCACTTACTATGCGCGTGCACAGCACACACAGCTTTTTTTTTTTAATTGCTTGGAATGCTCCTTTTTTAAAGCAGAATTGGTACAAGCAGCAGCAATACAGGAATACAATATGTACAGAAAAATAATATTTCTACCTTTTAACCCCATATGGGAAACTATGTTCAATGACCCCAATTAATTTGCAAATCACAAGCACACTGCCTAGGGGTCACACTCGACTCCTCTCTCACATTCTGAGAGCTTTGTAGTTTATTTTGCCTACCGATGGGTAGATGTGTTAGATGGAAAGTCTTGAAAACCAAGACCAATTTCTTGAAGCAGCAAATGCTTCAGCAGCTGTTTGAGAATACAAATGATTTGTTCACCCTCTGAAAAATGCAATTGTGTGGCACTCTGCTTGCTGCCGTGAAAATAATATATTTAGACGTATCTCTACATATGCATATTGCTAGTGGTGCCATCATTGCCATTGAACGCACCGAGACGTTTTGTAACATTTGTGTTTCTCAATCAGGCTGAAGCGGATAGTGTTGATTCTCTTGAAAAATACAGAGGGAAATGCGAGCCCACCTTCCTTTTCCTTGCGGTGAGTATTATCCAGGGACCCCAGAGTTCTGGATCACTGATACCTGTGGCTGTGGAGTAACATTAAGGCCCCTTATTTAATATGCAGCCTAGCCGTTCTCCCTCTTGCTCAGGAAGCTTTCTGCCTCGTCATAAAGAATGAAGCTCAAATGTTCCCAATCACAAGATATAAAATAAGGGCCTAGGCATTTGACAGCTCTCAAGGTAACAACATCTCAGTGATATTTTATGCTGAAATCCAACATTTAAGCCCTCATTCAGTTTGCTTTCAAGTGTTTCCCGGTGCTGGATAAGATTTTAGTCCTGTTCATCTTCCTCAGCTTTAGGGAACATAGTTATTGAAGTAGCCGTGAAAGGGAAAAAACGGAGTACCATAGCGAGAGGGTGAGTGATTGCATGGAACAATACCCAGCCCCAGGAGGCATGCTGCAAAAATCAGACACAAATTAGATCAAGGACTAATCCACCGACAGGAGATTAGAGGTTGCAGCTTATCGGTAATAACAAAAATGGGACAATGTGCTGGATTCAGTGTTTTACTCGTTAAAAGGAAGAGGCATTCACTTGGAAATGCTCCTCACAGGCGTGCTTTAAATCAATGAAATATCCATAGAATAGAATATATACACAGTCTGTTTTGACTTCATGTTATTTGTTAATTTGTCTCATGTGAAATGTCTTGCATAATCTTTTCACAGAGTAGCTCAGGACACGTTTTAAACCCTTCCACTGCAACTGCGTTCTGCAACACATAGCACAGCAATGCTTTGCAGGTACCTCTGGCAGTGAAAGGGTTGATTGGTTTTGAAACTGTGCTAGGCCTGGCCTGCAATGAATTCTTCAGCACACACAAACGTCTGTCTAAAAATGTATATGTACTGTATATCTATTTGTATATTGCATCATCTGTACGCTTGTGCTGCCTCTGGTCCTTATTCAGTGAGAGTTCCTTGTCTTGATTAAGCGGATAGAGATTTGCATGCATAACTCTTAATAGAAATGTATGGTAACCGCACTTCACAGGGGGGTGAGCTGGTAGCTGTGGTGAGAAGTGCCAACGCTCCCTTACTGCAGAAAACCATTCTGGAACAGCTGGCAGCAGAGAAGAAAGTTGTGAACCAAGGGGCTGAACGCCGTGCGGTAAAATCTAACGTATATTTCTATATGTAATATAATGTGCGTGTAAATGACGACCAAAAGTATGATGGGAGGATGTCATCGGAAAATCTGTTGGAGCAACATGGGAAGAGAGGTTGCAACCGTGGCACCTGGAAGATCATTGGGGAGGCTTCATCCAGCAGTGGGTCAACAAGGGCTGAATATGATGCTTATAAAAATATGTATGTGTGTGTCTAACAAGGATCGTACAAAGTAGCACATTTTGATAGATAAATTCTCACAGTGCACACAGCGGTAGCTGTTCCTGGTCCTCCGGTTGACAGAAAATCGTCACCGTAGCCGACTCTTGGTTTCTAATCATCAGGAAACAATTAGTTGAGGAGGAAATCTTTCACTGGCGCCCACGAGGAGTAACTCAGCAATGGAGTTTCTCGGAGCTCACCAGCCCTCAATACCGTGATGATGTATCACACAATATGATGTTTCCCAACGCGTTCCGTTATATATATTTATATATAAAAGTGCACGCCCCATAGCGTTAAAAAGTTTAACCCTTTAATAAAATGAATGGGGAGGGAAACAAGTGTACTCACAAGGGAAGGGATTTAAAATGCAGCGTGTGAAATATCACCAGCTAGCGATCTCATCAGTGTAAAAACTCAGTCCTGGCAATCCTCTTGTAGGAGATATTTAGAGCAGGTCCGCTGGGGGGGACTCGATCCGGCAAAAGCGCAGATAGAAAGGAGAGTCCTTGATGTTAGGGAGATTCAAAATCTCGCGGCCAAAAGTACACGGAGCAGGACCCGGCCTCGTCAGACTCCTTGCGTGATGGCATATTGTCACTACAGGACTTTTGCCGGATCGAGTCCCCAGCGGACCTGCTCTAAACATCTGTAACGAGCAGATTGCCAGAGCTGAGGTTCTACACTGATGGGATCGCTGGCTGCCGAGATTTCACACACTGCTTTTAAAATCCCGCCCCTTGTGAGTGCACGTGTTCCCTCCCCTTCCCTTGTGAGTGCACGTGTTCCCTCGACCCTCCCTTGTGGACGTGAAGTGTGGCCCTCCCCTTCCCTTGTTGAGGTGAACCGTGCGGATGTTCCCTCCCCTTCCCTTGTGAGTGCACGTGTTCCCTCCCCTTCATTTTATAAAGGGTGTATCTTTTTTACGCTATGGGGTGTGCGCTTTGTTCCTTTATAAAATATAATAAATAAATATAGTTTACATACAGTATACTTATATAAGTTGATATATATTATAGATATATATATATGTATATATATTAAAAAAATTTAAAAAAATGGCACCTTCCTCAGGGTCAACGCCATGACCCTGAGGAAGGTCCGGTTACGGGGACCAAAATGTTGGTTGCAATGCCTCTTTGTCTACAATCAGACATTCGTTTTGGATTTAACCCTCAGTGTGCTGTCTCTACTTAATCGGACACCCTTGGTAATGGATATATCGCTTACATTATTTATATGGGATAAGCGTGATCCGTGTTTGAGCTTGGAGTTTGTGTGCCAACTGCTTCCTTGTGTTATTCTATATATAATCAAATGTGAAAGTAATTGATTGGTAGTAGATGTGGAGGATTCTATTTGTCCGTATGGTAACCGCCCGCCCATGGCCCGCCCCCATGACTATCATTCGGCCAAGAGTAGCGCTGACATCACAGAACACACTAATCGCCAACTGTGACAAAACACAGCATACTGCACAGAGACTCTCATCCGCCATCACACTCCACTACATCTTGAGAACTGATCACCCCCGTCTGCGAGGGAAGTACAACACACGACCTTGGTAAGTGTAACCCGCTTCCCAACCCCTTCACCCACAGCTCCCTCCCCGCCCTCTAATGGAAGAAATATGGGGCAGAGATTTTGAGTTGGATGCGATTTATCCTTTGGTTCTTGGCCTCCCCCCCCCCCAATCCAACCCCCTCATCCCACGCTAGCTCACCTCCCCTTCACCCACAGCTCACCTCCCCGCCATTCATCCGCACCTCACCGCTACCTTCCCTGGCGCGATAAACCCATCGCGGGCGCCCTTAACCCTGCTGGCCACAGGGGGGGGGTGCGCGGCTGCTGTCCCCTGGGGCGGCCGGAGGAGGGGACACGGGGAGCCTTCCAGCCTGCCCCCCAGCCGCAAACCTCCAGCTTCCCAAAAAGCTTACGAACGCCGTGCACCCACCAGCGGACCCGCACCCTCACACACAGCCAGGGGGTCCCCAAACCCCGGCCCAACGCCACTCGGGGAGGGAGGGGAGGTAGGGAGTCGGGAAGGAGGGGGGACAAGCCCAACATACTGAATGAAACACACACCCACACACACATATTACACACCACACACGGACTGACCGACACACCAGCACACTGACTCACAAACCAAACACACACACACACTGACGACACACACAGGTCGACTGACCACACCGACACACTGACTGAACGGACAAACACTTAGAATGTCTAAGTGACTGACAGACACAACTGACTGACACAGATATAAACCTGTACATTGTAGTCAGAACATGACCTGTACATCACATACTGTTACATTGCAATCACATACCTGTGACATTGTACAGCACAACATACCTGTACATCACAACCTGTACATTGTCACATCACTACTGTACATTGTACATCACATACCTGTAATCCACAGACCTGCTACATTGTACATCAAATACCGTACACAAATACCTGTACATCTGTACATCAATACATGTACACACATACCTGTATGTTGTTACATTACTACCTGTACAAATTGTACATTACACCTGTACATTGATAATCACATAAACTGTAAAATCAAGCATACCTGTACGTGTACATTATACCTGCTACATTACATACCTGTACATTGTACATCACATACCTGTACATCACATACCTGTACATTGTACATTACATACCTGTATGTTGTACATTACATACCTGTATGTTGTACATTACATACCTGTACATTGCACATCACATACCTGTACATTGTACATCACATACCTGTACGTTGCACATCACATACCTGTACGGTGAACATAGACATCCCGTTGTAGCATCCCAATACGTGTACGTTGTACATCACATACCGTGTGAGAGTAATGATCCACAAATTACATATCCCTGACAGCAGGGAAATACAAGACCCGCGTAAGGGTAAACATCAAAGACAGGTACATTGAACATTGGTATAATACTGTACATTGTACATCACAGACCGTACATCACATACTTGTAAGTTGTACGATTACATAACCTGTACAGTTTGCATACAATCACAGTACCTCGTACAATGCAGCTCACATAACACGGTACGTTTGCCAACCCCTAGTGATACAAAGAAGTCCCCGATCACGGGGAACGTACTCCACGGGACAAGATAGAACTGAAGACACACGGGCGAACACCCGGCGCGACTAAAAAGAAAGGAAAGGGGAAACGGCGCCAACACAAGACACACACCCCCAGCATAACGATCCGAATAAAAGGCGTCAATCCCAGGGAAACAATTATTTAGAATTTCATAAGAAACACTCGGGCCAAAAGGGGTAAACTCGAGGAATACCCAAAGAAATCATCCTCCTTCGGTAGGACAATGCACGCGCCCGCAAAACAACCCCTACAACGAAACAAAGAAACGGCGCAAGCACGAATGGACAAAATGCAGAATACAAGAACACCGCTGGGAAAACGCTTGCGCCATGATAACCGTCAAGAATACCCTAGATAAACGGCGCTACCACCACGGGAAACTAGGACAAGGGGCGCATAGTTTGCGGACCCCAAAGAAAATCAACGAAACCAGCCTGAAAGCATAAGCGGCGAACAGAACAACAGAAAACGGTCCGAGCAGGGAGGAAAAAAATCCGGACAGAGCACACCCAGGGGATAATAGCCGTGCACCATTTCCGAATAAGGACTCTACAACAGACAGCTCATAGGGCGGCATCCAAACGTTGGGGGAAAGAAGAAGAAATGTTGGATAAGATTTAAACAGAACTAGGTGAACGGGACTCTGCAAACCAACCCGAGGGGACCACAGCCAGTCAACCGCCAGAAAAGGCCAGACGGAAGTTCACCCAGGAAAGAAAACGGCGAAAGGGACGAATGAAAGGAAAAAGATAAAGGCGAAAGGAACACAAATAAATTTACCCACCCCCCAACTGCCTCCATACCCCCCAACCCTCTGCCCCGGACCCGTTGCACCTGGAGGGAGGGAAGTGATACTGGCCGAAACAGGAACAGAAAGGTATGTGGTAAATTAAAGAGGTAAGGGGAAAGAAAGAAAGGGCGAAATTGATACATCAAATACCTGGTACGTGAACCAACATCACATATAGATGTACGGTTGACACGAATTACATACCCCTGTAGAAAAAGAACCCGCACCACAATCTAGTCTCACAGCCACAGGAAGCAAGACCTCCGAGGGAACGGCACAACACAAAAATAGGGACTACAACAGATACACGCAAGCCGAGCCAGAGACCCGCGTGACCCTGTAACTCGCAGGAACCGACCCTACCGAAAATAATCAGTCGCCCGCCACTCCGTGAAGGCCTTCCACGTTTGATGGGTTGCTCCATCAAACTCGTGAAAAAGGACGTGCATAACGAAGAAACTCAGAAATGAAAGGGAACCAAACAAGAAGAGGAAAACATACGGCAAAGCGCTTCTGTTCAATGAGCTAGAAATGGAAATTGACATCACATACCTGTACATGTACATCAAACCTGGACATTGCACATTACATTACCTGCATTGACATCAACATACTGTAACATCACATACTTGTACGTTGTACATTACATACCTGTACATTGCACATCACATACCTGTACATTGCACATCAACATACCTGCCCTAAGTTCCGCACACACATAACGTAAGTTGCACATCACAACCTGTACGTTGTACCTTACATAACCGTACATTGCAATCACCATACGTTACGTTGCACATCAATGACATTGTACATTGCACAGACATACTGGTACATTGGCACATAACATACCTGTACATTGTGCACAATCACATACCGTACATTGAACATTCCACATACCTGTACGTTGCACGAATGACATACCTGGACATGGTACATCACATACATGTACATCAGACAACCTGACAATTGTACATTCACATACCTGATACATTGTACATTCACATACCTGTTGACGTTGCACATCACAACAGTGTACATTGTACATCAATACTGTACTTCAGCCTTGTACATATTGTTTACATCACATACTGTCACATTGTTCATCAATTCCCCTGTTACGTTGCAACATCACACATAACTGTAACATGCTTAAATACAACCTGACATTGACAATCATCCATACCTGTCCATTGCACATCAGATACACTTCAAATGCACCATCACAACCTGTACAGTCGTAACTCACATACCTGTACGTTGCACATCACCCATATTGTATCAAAATATTGTGTTTAAAGAGAAATGTGATTGTGAAACATGATTTTCAGGGCTGCTTTGAAAGGCTGCCAGTGTAAATGGTTTTTATTTACTGAAAACATCAGAAAGTGCAACAGTTTCAGTTATGTTCTTATTATTAACGGGTTTTAGCAGGGTCTACCGGACTAGTTCACATTACACACTGTTATAGTCCAGTGATTTTAACAGTCTAAGGTTTAACCCTTGTGGGACTACAGAGTACTGATGGCAGGGACGTGTAATGGGTAACATCCCGGCGAGTAATGCCTTTTTAAATTACACATAAAACAGGGATAAAACATTGGACCGTATTTCATCCCGATTCTATTGGCCAGGGATGCATAGTGATATTGCTAAACTATGGCAAGCATGTCCGGAGTAGGTGCCAGTAAACTAGGCCAAAAGGAAAAAACCAGCCCCTTTGGTCCTCTACCCTTGATGTCGTTCCCTTTGAGAGGATTGGGGTAATTAGATCTGGAGGACCTCTAGAACCTTCTGCGAAAGGGACACAGGTTTTTATCCCTTGTCATGTTGATTATGCGACAAGATATCCTGAGGAGTTCCACACCCTGAGAACAGCAACGGCGAAGCAAGTAGCCAACAAGTTGTTGGAATGTTTCTCCGGGTTGGACTCCAGGTTATTATGGGACAGACCATGGTACAAAATTTCATGGCTAAACTGATGCAGGATGTCTAAAGTTACTAGAGGTCAAGTTCTGTCTCGGGCATCGGTCTACCCATCCACAGACTACGGATTGGGGAAAGTTGGAAAGATTTAACCGAAACTCTAAAAGGGGATGCTGAGGAAATTTGAGATTCAGAGAGAAAGAGAGCCGGGATGAACTTCTCCCTTTTTGCTGATTTATTTGCAGTGCGGGGAAGTCCCCCAGGCCGCCACGGGATTCTCTCCATTTGAAGGCTTCTATGGCCGCCAACCGGGGTATCCTAGACCTCCTAAAGGAGGTCCTGGGAGCGAACAGAGTACCCCATCTAAGAAACGCTTGCAATATGTACTAGACCTTAGGAAGAGCCTAGATGTGGTCGGCCATTTGCCAGGGAGAATCGTAGATCAGCCCAGGACTGTCGGAACAAAACAAACAATCAGATGCTCGTTGAGGAGTGTGTTTCCCCCCAGCGAGACCAGGTGATGTTAGGTGATGTTATTGTTTAGGCCCAGATGCGAAGAGTAAACTCAGTTGGCCAAATGGCAGGGGGGCCCATTCGGAAGTAGATCGCCGTATAAGGGTGATGGGATTACGAGATCGCTCAACCCAGGATGGTCCAGGAAGGGTAAACAAAAATTTACAGGTGAACTTGCTGAAAACCTTGGGAAGACAGTATGCAGCTTCTCTATTTCATCCACCCGGTGGAGAAGGAAAAGGAGCTTGGGTCCTCAGCGCTCCAGGGAGAACATCGTGAGTGGACGATTAAATCCCAATGGGAAACAGTGTCCTCTGAACAAAAAAGGGGGACTTGTTAGCAAAATTACACACTTCAAGGAATGTTTTTTTGAGCTAGCAGGACAAACTAAACTTAATTTCCATGCAATCGACGACATACAACACTGACGTTTGGTAATTTAATAAAAAGTACGTCCCGTCCTTAGAGGTTGTGCTGAAAGTCATAGGATTCTGTAAGATAGAGAAGACCCACGTACAAGAAATGTTACACTTAGAAGTGATTTTTAAGGAAATCTGCTAAGCACGTTGGTGGTTTGTAGTGTCTGTAGTCCAACTGAAGTATGGTCCTAAACCCGTGAGGAAGTGTTAAGATTGTGTGGGACCTCCGAAAGGTCCACCCGCGGTAGGTATCACAAGTTTGACGCATATCGAGCCAGGGGTGGACGAATGAATTGACGCCCTGGTAACGCGGAATATTATCCACGTTGGACTTGACAAAAGGATTACTGGCAAAAAAGACCCTTAGCAGGTAAGTCACAAAGCAACAACAGCCTGACTTGCCACTCCCATGGGTTTATAAACAGTTTGTGACAATGCCATTTGGAGCTACCCAGCGTCAAATGTTCAGAGACTCATGGATAGGTTACTGAGGGCCCAGGGACTTATGCGCCAGCCTACCTAGATGACATTGTATTTTATAGTAAACACTGGCGGGCCCATCTAAATAGGCTGGAAATGAGTCACAAATCTCTAAGAGAGGCAGGGCTCACAGCCAACCTAAGAAAGTGCCTTGGGTAAAGGCGGAGAAACCAAATCTAGGGTATGCATGGGAACGGTGGAAGGAAAAGTAAGGCCACTAGCCGACAAGGTAGCGCCCTGAAAGAGTTCCGGACCCCAAACAAAAACGCAGGTAGAGTTCTGGCGGTACGTTCTCTGTGGGTTGTAGTTTAGCAGGGCCTAACGGGCGGTTCATCCCCAACTATTCGGAAGTGGCAGCCCTTTAAACGTTTACCATCCAGAGAAAAGGTGCCCCTACACACGTGATGTGGTCGAGGGAGGGGATTGTCAGAGAGCTTGAGGACCTAAAAAAGGATGTCTATCAGAGAGGTCCCAATTCCTAGAAGACCCAGACTGTCAACAGCCATTTAATAGTGCAAAAGAATACTGCATCAGAGATACGGGCTAGGGTGCAGTTGCTGTCACAACAGTTGAGGGAGTTTTGAGGGGAACATCCTATCTTTTCCGAGTAGGACAAGTGTTGCCAATGGGAAAAAAAATACTCATGATTGAGAGAAGCGTGCCTCGCAGTAGTGTAAGAGTGGGCACTCGAAGGCTTGAGGCATACCTGGCAGGAGTCCATTTACTTTGTACGGATCATGACCTCACTGAAGTGGTTAAATAGCATGAAAAGGATTCCAATGATAGATGACTAGGTAGGGTATGGGCCCTCGTCAACCCTTTATTGAGATTCAGAATAGGCCGGGACGGAGAAAAAGAGAACGCAAATGCTGACTTCTTTTCTAGGAGAAGGGGTGGGATGGTCGGGCTTCAAGCCGTGCGTAGCCCCAGCACACACTAACAGGGGAGGAATATGACAGGGTAAACGAAAAGCACCCAGTTATATGCCTGGAATAGACCATATGTACTAGTCTGCAGTGCAGCACACTCCTAGGTAACTTCGCTGAGGAAACCTCCCCAGGACCAATTAGTTGGGATCCAGCTGCCTAATCAAGGGGTGTTAAAACCCAGGCTGATAAGACAGATGAAGATGCCGTTGATGTGAGAGAGGAGTAGTAAGAAGTTAAAGAAGAGTCCTAGAAAACAGGTCTACTGAAGTAGGCAAAGTAGTGAAACTGTGATGTCTGTCACCTGCCATAGAAAAAGGGTTAGCTGCAAATATATAAACTGGTGTCTAAGGAGAAAAACTGTTGTCGCGTTTGCTGAGGACAAGACATTTCTTTTGTTTTGTTGATGAAGAAAGAGCTATTTCTGTTTTTGTGTGCTGTATATTTTCAAGGCAAAATAAAAAGCATAGCCTGTCAAGAAACCCGACGTGTGTTAGTTGCATGTACCCTGCACACACACCACACCACACACACACTATAAGTGCTGTCCCTCTGTGGAAAAACCAGTAGTGCTGTGAGGAATGTAAGTGCAGTGCACACAGCCACAAATGAGCCACAAAGCTCCGGATCTGGAGTCTGTAATTTAATAATACAGATCTATGTTGCCAAAGCGTATTACAGCGGAGCCCAAACCAGTCCGCGGGTGGATAATATATAGTAAATTATTATAGCTATATATATCAGCATACCGCAGTCTTATGTAAAGGAATTCATAACTAGCCACTACCGCAAGGTCCATCCCATAAGACAGAGCAAGCGGCCTTTAAACCTATACTGCGCTGTTATCTCCACCCTACACTGCGCTGTCAGTATTGTCAGAAATCTGCGCAACACAGACAACACCCCCCCCCCCCCCCCTACTGCGCTGGTCAGTATGCAGCACTCTGCGCTGGTATATCCACCCTCACTGCGTGTCAGTATGCAGCACTATGCGACAGTCAGACACTGCGCTGTCAGTATCAAGCACTCTGCGCACACAGGGGGGACACTGCGCTGTCAGTATGCAGCCACACTGCGCACACAGACACTGCGCTGTCAGCTAGGCAGCACGCTGCGCACACAGACATACTGCGACTGTCGTATGCCAGCACTACCTGAGCACCAGACACTGCGCTGTCAGTATTGCCACATCTGGCACAGTCGGACACTGCGATGTCAGTATCAGCACTCGGCGCACAGGTCAGAATGCGCTGTCAGAGCAGCACTCTGCGCCACAGTCAGACACTGCGCTGTCAGTATGCAGGCACTCTGCGCCACACAGACACTGCCGCTGTCAGTAGCAGCCACTTGCGCACAGTCAAGACCACTGCGCTGTCAGTAGGCAGCACTCTTGCGCACACCGACACAAGCGCTATCAGTGTGAATGCAGCACTCTGCGCACAGTTCAGACATGCGCTTGTCAGTAGACAGCACAATGCGGCAACAGTCAAGACCTGCGCTGTCAGTCTGCAGCACTCTGCGCACAGTAAGGAACTGCGCTGTCAGTATGCAGCACACTGCGCACAGTCAGCACACTGCGCTGCAGTATGCAGCACTCGCGGCACAGTCGGAACTGCGCTGTCAGTATGCAGCACTCTGCCGCCCAGTCAGACACTGCGCTTGTCAGTTATGCCGCACTCTGCGCACACAGGGACAATGCGCGGTCCGTATGCAGCACTCTGCGACAGTCAGGACAATGCGCGTCAGTAGCAAGCCACTCTGCGCACACAGACACGCGCTGTCAGATGCAGCACACTGCGCACACAGGAATGATGCGCGTGTCAGGATGCAGCACACTGCACAACAGACACTGTGCTGATCAGATGCAGCACTCTGCGCACACAGACCCGGCGCTGTCAGTATGGCACTCTGCGGCACAGTTCAGACACTGCGCTGTCAGATGCGCACTCTGCGCAAGTCAGGACACTGCGCTGTCAGTATGCAGCCTCTGGCGGCAAAGTCAGACACTGCGCTGTTCATATGCAGCACTCTGCGGCCACAGACACTGCGCTGTCAGATGCAGCCACTCTGCGCAACAGTCAGACACTGCGCGTCAGTATGGCAGCACTTCTGCGCACACAGACACAGCGCTATCCGTATGCCAGCACTCTGCCGCACAAGTCAACACTGCGCTGTCAGATGCACACACTGCGCACAAAGTCAGACACATGCGCTGTACGTATGCAGCACTATGCGCACAGTTCAGACACTGCCGCTGTCAGTATGCAGCACACTGCGCACAGTCAGACACTGCGCTGTCAGTATGCACGCACTCTGCGGCACAGTTCACACTGCGCTTGTTGTCAGTATGCAGCACTTGCGACACCAGTCAGACACTGCGCTGTCAGATGCGCACCTGCGCACACAGACACTGCGCTGTCAGTATGCAGCACTCTGCGGCACGTCAGACATGCCGCGTTTGGTCAGTATTGGCAGGACTCGAGCACTGTCAGACAATGCGCTGTCAGTAGCAGCACTTGCGCACAGTCAGAACACTGCGATGTCAGTATTGCAGACACTCTGCGCACACAGACATGCGCTGTCAGTATGCAGCATCTGCGCACAAGTAAGAACACTGCGCATGTCAGTATGCAGCACTCTGCGCACAGTCAGACAATGCGCTGTCAGTACTGCAGCACTCTGCGCACACAGACACAGCGCTATCAGTATGCAGCACTCTGCCGCAAAGTCAGACACTGCGCTGTCAGTATGCAGCACACTGGACAGTCAGGAACACTGAGCTGTCAGTCATGCAGCACTCCTGAGCACAGCAGACACTTGAGCTGTCAGTATTGCAGCACACTGCGCAACAGTCAGACACTGCGCTGTCAGTAATCAGCACTCTGCGCCAGTCAGACACTGCGCTGTCAGTATGCAGCACTCTGCGCACACAAGGGACACTGCCCTGTCAATATGCAGCCACTCTGCGCACCACAGACAATGACTGTCAGTATGCAGCATACTCTCGCACACAGACACTGCGCTGTCAGTATGAAGCACTCTTGCGAACAGTAAGACACTGCGCTGGCAGTATGCAGCACTCTGCGCACAGTCAGACCACTGCGCGGTCAGTTGATGCAGCACTCTGCGCACAGTCAGACACTGCGCTGTCATATGCAGCACTCTGCGCACACAAACACTGCGCCTGTCAGTATGCAGCACTCTGCGCACGTCAGACACTGCGCGTCATATGCAGCACCTGCGCACAGTCAGGACCACTGCGGTGTTCAGTATGCAGCACTCTGCGCCACAGTCAGACACGCGCGTCAGTCTTGCAGACCTGCGCACAGTCCGGAACATTGCCGCTGTCAGTATGCAGCACTCTGCGCACAGTCAACACCGCGCTGTCATAGGAGCACTCTGCGCACAGGCAGACACGGCGCTGGTCAGATGCAGCACCTGCGCACAGTCAGACACTGCGCTGTCAGTATGCAGCACTCTGCGCAGAGTCAGGACACTTGCGGCGGGTCAGTATGCAGACTCTGCGCACACAGCACTGCGCTGTCAGTATGCAGCCACTCTGCGCACAGTCAGGACCCACTGACGCGGTGTCAGTATGCAGCACTCTGCGCACAGTCAGGACACTGCGCTGTCAGTATGCAGCACTCTGCAAGCACAGTCAGACACTGTGCTTCAGTATCGCATGTGCACAGTCAGACACTGCGTGTCATATGCTGCACTCTGCGCACACAGACACTGCGCTGTCAGTTATGCAGCACTCCTGCGCACAGTCAGACACTGCGCTTTCAGTAGGCAGCACTCTGCCGAACACAGAAACAGCGCTGTCAGTATGCAGCACTCTGGCACAGTCAGACCACTGCGCTGTCAGTATGCAGCCTCTGCGCACAAGTCAGACAATGGCGCTGTCACGTATGAAGCACTTGCGCACAGTCAGACACTGCGCTGTCAGTATGCCAGCACTGCGCACAGTCAGACACTGCGTGTCAGTTTATGCAGCACTTGCGCACAGTCAGACCACTGCGCAGTCAGTATGCAGCATCTGCGCACAGTCAGGACACTGCGCGTCAGTAGCAGCACTCTGCGCACAGTCAGACACTGCGCTTTCAGTATGCCGCACTCTGCGCACACCAGACACTGCGAGTGTCAGTATGCAGCACTCTGCGCCACGTCAGACACCTGCGCTGTCAGTATGACAGCACTTTTTTCGCACAGGTCAGGACACTGCGCTGTCAGTAGGCAGCACTTCTCGCCAGTCAGACACTGCGGCTGTCAGTAGCCAGCACTCTGGCGCACAGTCAGGGAGCGCTGTCAGTATGCGGCACTTGCGCAAGAGTCGGACACTCGCGTCATTTATGCAGAACTCTCGCACACAGACGACGTGCGCTTGGAGGTCCGTATGCAGGCACTCTTGCGCACAGTCAGATCACTGCGCTGTCAAGTATGCAGCACTCTGCGCACAGTCAGACACTTGACTCTGTCAGTATGCAGCACTATTGCGCAAGTCGGACCACTGCGCTTTGTCAGTTGCAGATATCTGCGCACAGTCAACACATGACCGCTGTGTCAGTATGCCAGCACTCTGCGCACAGTGTCAGATTTTTTGACTGCGTCTGTCAGTATGCAGGCACTCTGCGCACAGTTCAGACACTGTGCGTGTCAGTATGCAGCACTGCGCACGTCGACACTGTGCTGTCAGTATGCAGCACTATGCGACACACCAGACATCGCGCGTCAGTATTGCAGCACTGATGCGCCCATGTCAGACCCTACTGCGCTTGTCATGTATGCAGCACTCTGCGTCACCAGACGCATGCGCTTGTCAGTATGCAGCACTCTGCGCATCACAGACACAAGCGCTGTCAGTATGCCAGCACTCTGCGCACTGTCAGAGACACTGCGCTGTCCGTATGCAGCTAATCTGAGCCACAGTCAGACAATGCGCTTGTTCAGTATGCAGCACTCTGCGCCAGTCGGATCACTGCCGCTTGACAGTATGCCCCCCAGCACTCCTGCGCAACAGACACGCGCTGTCAGTATGCAGCACTCTGCGCACTAGTCAGACATAGCGCTGTCAGAGCAGCACTCTGCGCTATCAGTCAGACATGTGTCTGTCAGTATGCCAGCACTCTGCGCAGTCGGACACTGGCAGCTGTCAGTATGTCAGCAACTCTGCGGACAAAGTCAAGACAATGCGCTGTCGTATGCAGCACTCGCGCCACCAGTGTACAGACAAATGATCAGTCAGTATGCAGCACTACTGCGCACACTGTCACGACACGTGTCGCTTGTCAGATGCAGCACCTGCGCACACAGTACACTGCGCTGGTCAAGTTGCAGCACTCTGACGCACACGCCACTGCACAGCTGTTGTATGCAGCACTGCTCCGCACAGTAAGACACTGCGACTTTGTCAGTATAGAGCACTCTGCGCCAGACTAGATCAGACACTGCACGGTCATTACTGCAGCACATCTGAGCACAGTCAGACCCCTGCACTGTGTATGCAGCACTCTGGTCGCAAAGTCAGACAATGCCGCGTGTCAGTTACTGAGCAGCACTCTGCCGCACATAGTCAATGAGACGACTGCGCTGTCAGTATGCAGACTCTGATCACAGCAGACACTGCGCTGTCAGTATGCAGCATCTGCTCACAGTCAGACACTGCGCGGTCAGTATTGCAGCACTCTGCGCACAGTCAGACACTGCGCTGTCAGTATCCAGGCACTCTGCGCACAGGCAGACAACGGCGCTGTCAGTATGCCGGACGCACTTCTGCGCACAAAGACAATGCGGGGGGGGTGCTGTCAGTATGCAGCACACTCTGCGCACACAGACACTGCGATGCAGTATGCAGCACTCTGAAGCACAGTCAGGGACACTGCACTGAAGATGCAGCAATCTGCGCACAGTCAGACACTGCGCTGTCCAGTATGCAGACACTCTGCGAACAGTCGACACTGCGTGTCAGTATGCAGCACTATGCGCACACAGACACTGCAGCTGGTCAGTATGCAGCACCCCCTCTGCAACACAGCAGACACTGCTGTCAGAGCAGCCCTGCGCACAGTCCGACACTGCCGCTGATTAGTAGCAGCACTCTGCGCACAGTCGACACTGCCGCTGTCAGTCATGCAGAACTCTGCGCACAGTCAGGCACTGCGCTGTCAGTAGCAGCACTCTGCGCCCAGTCAGACATGCGCTGTCAGTAGGCCAGCAACTATGAGCACAGTCACACACTGCGCTGTCAGATGCAGCACACTCTGGCACAGTCAGACCACTGCCGCCGTCAGTATGTTTTTTACCAGCACTCTGCCGCACACAGACACACTGCGCTGTCAGTATGCAGCACTCTGCGCACACAGAATGGCGCTTCAGTATGCCAGCACCTGCGCCAGTCAGACACTGCGCGGTCAGTATGCGGCACTTGCGCAACAGTAAGACACTGCGATGTCAGTATTGCAGCACTCTGCACACACAGGGACACGCGCTGTCAGTATCAGCACTCTGCGCACACAGACACTGACGCTGGCAGTATGCAGCACTCTGCCGCACACAAGGACCCGGCGGCTGTCAGTTATGCAGCACTCTCGCCACAGTCAGACCATGCGCTGGCAGTATGCAGCACTTCTGCCGCAGGTCGGACACTGCGCTGTCAGTATTCAGCACTATGCGCCAGTCCAGACACTGCGCTGGTCAGTTTGAGCACCTGCGCACGTCAGACACTGCGCGTCAGTAGCAGCACACTGCCACACAGCACTGCGCTGTCAGTAGGCAGCACTCTCGCACAGTAAGACACGCGCTGTCAGTAGCAGCCACTCTGCAGCACAGTCAGACATGCGCTGTCAGTATGCAGCATCTGCGCACAGTCAGACCACTGCGCTGTCAGTATGCAGCATCTGCGCCACCAGCAGACACTGCGCTGTCAGTATGAAGCACTCTGCGCACAGTTCAGGGAAACATGCGCGGTCAGTGGCAGAACTGCGCACCCAGACACTGCTCTGTCCAGTATGCAGCACTCTGCGCACAGTCAGGACACTGCGCTGTTAGTATGACAGCCCTCTGCGCACAGTCAGACACGGCTGTCAGTATGCACAGCACTCTACGCACAGTCAGACACCTGCGCTTCAGTATGAAGCACTCTGCGCACAGGTCAGACACTGCGCGGTCATTATGAGCACTCGCGCACACAGGACACTGCGCTGTCAGTATGCAGCACTCGCGCACCAGTCAGACACTGCGCTGTCGTATGCAGCACTTGCGCAGTCGGACACTGGGCACTGTCAAGTATGCAGCACTTGCGCAAGTCAGACCTGCGCTGTCAGTCTGCAGCACTTGCGCACGCAGACACTGCGCTGTCAGTATGCAGCACACTGCGCCACACAGCCAATGCGCTGTCAGTAGCCCAGCACTCTGCGCACAGTCAGACACTGCGCTGTCAGTATGCAGCACTCTCGACGCACAGTCAGACACTGCGCCATGGTTCATTAGCAGCACTCTGCGCACAGTCAGAAAATCGCTGTCAGTATGCAGCACTCTGCGCACAGTCAGAAACTGCGGCGGGTGTCCAGTATTGCAGCCCTGCGCACAGTCAGACACTGCGCTGGCCAGATAGCACTCTGCGCCACATGACACGCGCTGTCAGTATGAAGCCCTCTGCGCACAGTCAGACACTGCGCTGTCAGTATGCAGAACTCTGTGCCACAGTCAGACATGCGCTGTCACATATGCAGCACATGCGCACACGACACTGCTCTGTCAGTATGCAGCACGCTGCGCACGTCAGACACTGCGCTGTAGTATGCAGCACACGCGCACAGGCAGACACTTGCGTGTCAGATGCAGCACTCTACGCACAGTCAGGACACTGTTTTTACGCTGTCAGTATCAGCACTCTGCGCACAGTCACACACTGCGCTGTCAGGTATGCAGCACTCTGCGCACAAGAAACTGCGCTTTCGTATGACAGCACTCTGCAGCACAGTCAGACACTCCCTGTCAGTATGCAGCACTATGCGCACAGTCAGACCACTGCGCTGTTTGTGTTTATGCTGCATTCTGCGACAGTCAGAACGGGCTGTCAGATGCAGCACTCTGCGCACAGGTCAGGACACTGCGTGTTAGTAGTGCAGCACTCATGCGCACAGTTCCGCATCTGCGCTGTCAGTATTGCAGCACTCTACGACGTCAGAACACTGCGCTGTCAGTATGCAGCACTCCTGCGCACACAGGACACTGCGCTGTCAGTATGAAGCACTCTGCGGCACAGTCCAGACACTGCCTTGTCAGATGCAGCACTCTGCGCACAGTCAGACACTGCGCTGTCAGATGCAGCACTCTGCGCACAGTTCGGGACACTGCGCTGTCAGTATGCAGCACTCTGCGCACAGCAGACAATGCGCTGCAGTAGCAGCACTATGCGCAGTAGGACAAGCGCTGCAGTATGCAGCTTCTGCGGCACAGTCGACACTGACGCTATCAGTATGACAGCAATAGCGCACAGTCCAGCCCACTGCGTATCAGTATGCAGCACTCTGCACGTCGGACACTGCCGCTGTCAGTATTGCAGTACTCTGCGCAACAGTCAGACACTGCCGCTTATCAGTAGCAGCACTCTGACGCACAGTCAGACACTGCGTATCAGTATGCAGCACTCCTGCACAGTTCGGACACTGCGCTGCCAGTATGCAGCACTCTGCGCACACAGACACTGCGCTGTCAGTATGCAGCCACTCTGCGCAGCACAGACACGCGTGTAGATGCACCACTCTGGCAACACAGGACACTGCGCTATCAAGTATGCAGCACTCTGCGCACACAGAACATGCGCTGTCAGTATGCAGCACTCCTGCGACACAGTCAGACACTGCGCTGTCAGTCTGCAGCACTCTGCGCACACAGACATGCGCTGTACAGTATGCAGAACCTGCGCAACAGTCAGACACTGCGCTGTCAGTATGCAGCACTCTGCGCACCAGACACGCGATTGTCCAGTATGCAGCACTCTGCGCAGCAGTCAGACATGCGCTGTCAGTATGCCCGAACTCTGCCGCACAGTCAGAACACGCGCTGTCAGTATGCAGCACTCTGCGCACACAGGACACTGCGCTGTTCAGTATGCAGCAACTCTGCGCACAGTTCAGACACCTGCGAGTCAGTATGCAGCACTCTGAGAACAGTCAGACACTGCGCTGTCAGTATGCAGCACTCTGCGAACAGGAGACACTGCGCTGTCAGTATGCAGCACTCTGCGTACAGTCAGACACTGCGCTCTTGTCAGTGATTGCCGCACTTGCGCACAGTAAGCATGCGCTGTCAGTATGCAGCATCTGCGTACAGTCAGACACTGCGCTGTCAGTATGCAGCACTCTGCGGCACACAGACACTGCGATTGTCAGTATGCCAGCAACTCTGCGCAACAGACACTTGCGCTGTCGTATGCAGGCACTTCTGCGCCACACAGACACTGCAGCTGTCATATGCAGCAATCTGAGCAACCACAGACACTGCGCTTGTCAGTAGCAGCCACTCGCGCCCAGTCAGACAACTGCACTGTCATATGCCGCACTCTGAGAACAGTCCAGGACAATGCGCGTCATGTATGAAGCTCTCTGCGCACAGTCAGACACTGCCGCTGTCAGTATGCAGCACTCTGGCACATTCAGACAATGCGCTGTCAGTATGCGACTCTGCGAACAGTCAGGGGACACTGCGCTGTCAAGTATGCAGCACTCTGGTTTTACAGTCAGACACTGCGCTGTCAGTATGCAGCACTCTGCGCACAGTCAGACACTGCGCTGTCAGTATGCAGCACTCTGCGCACAGTCAGACACTGCGCTGTCAGTATGCAGCACTCTGCGTACAGTCAGACACTGCGCTGTCAGTATGTAGCACTCTGCGCACAGTCAGACACTGCGCTGTCAGTATGCAGCACTCTGCGCAGTCAGACACTGCGCTATCTCTTCCTTCCAAGCAGGAAGCTTTACACGGGGTGATGGCGCGAGCTCAGTTCCTTTAGAATATAAATCACTTGGTTGCCATGCGCCCATGATGCAACGAATCAGTTGTCATAGCGCTGTGTAAACAGCAGAATCACGGCGCAGTCTGTTGGGCTGAGATTATAGTCCGTGCGACAGCGCTCGCACGACAAGAACAAATTGCAGAATCCCAATGAGGCCGCCCCTAGCGCACGCACGACGGAGCGCGGTGGAGCGACCACTTTTTGAAAGCACAAAATATGTTCTCTTTTCAAGCAATGGCCGCGTCACGTGAGCGGTTCAGCCAATCACAGCGAACCAGCCTCGTGATGCGCCCGCCACGCCTCCCCAATCGCTTTCAGCTGAATTCACGCGTCGCTCGGGCGAGAGGCGGCCATGATGCGACCAGCGCGGACTATAATCTCAGCTGTAGATTGGTGCCAGTACTTCAAGTTAGATACAATTCATATACACAATTGGAAATGTTTTTTATTGCAATGTGTGGTGTAATTGTCACATGAATGATGAGCTGAAGCATTGTGTGTGCAGCAGAACTGCAGCTATTACATGTACAGTAACTGCTTATCTGCGAGCTCAGTAGCTATTACATGTACAGTAACTGCTTATCTGCGAGCTCAGTAGCTATACATGTACAGTAACCGCTTATCTGCGAGCTCAGTAGCTATACATGTACAGTAACCGCTTATCTGCGAGCTCAGTAGCTATACATGTACAGTAACTGCTTATCTGCGAGCTCAGTAGCTATACATGACAGAGGGGATACATTGAGGAGACACTGACACAGCCCGATACTGACGCTTAGCATCCACTTAAAGTCCTAATGTCCACTGACTAAACCTGCTGCATATCTCCCATCTGTCTGCACTCTGCAGGTACAGCGGGTTCTGCCCTCAGTACAAGTACAATCTGGGAAAGACATATGGGAAGCTGACCTCCCAGCTGCTGACCAGCCCGGACATTGGGCGATCCGGACATTTGGTGCTCCAGTCCTGTCCCATCCCTCCTCCACCTAGCGACAGTAACGTTAACCACCCTCGGGAGCTGCTGAGGAAGAGGAGGAAATCACGCCTGGGAGATCAGAAGCTCACCTGGAGTATGATCCCAGGATACACCGGTATGTAATAATCTGACCGTCGGGCGGTAAGATTCCTCCAGGTATTACATGTTACTCAGTGTAGGTACCAGCTAAACGGAGATCACCTTGACGAGGTTGGAAGGGTTGAATCTTGTTTTGATCAAAAGATGTCACACACGGCTCCCTTGTCACACAGACTCGGGTTCTAAATATAAACGTCACTAGTATGTTTTAACCCAATTAGTAGGAGCGCAGAGTCTGTTCTTTATTTTCCACTTTACAAAGGGAGGAGCGCAGGAGATAAATACAGTATTTATATCGTACTGTGAGCTGGTATAAAATAAATATGGTCTCGGTATGGATTTTTTTTTCAATATTTTTTTTATTATTTTACATGAATAGATTAACATCTTACTTACATGTATAATTTCGATAAAAGAATAGTATATGCACCTTTACATTTTTTTATTTTTTTTCCAAAATTTTTTATTAGGCAGTAGTAATTGTTAACAAATTGGCAAAAAACAGATCATATGTGGCCTAATACAGTTTTCAACGTTTTTAGGAGAAAGAGAGATAGAGACTCCGCGTCCCCCTGTTCCTCCAGGGTCGGGGGTTTAGTCTGTTCGCTAAGATTTTACTGTATAGTTTGAGATCACAGTTGAGTAGGGAGATTGGACGATAGCTTCCACACTGCATCGGGTCTCTGCCGTCCTTGTGAATGATGGCCAGATTAGCTAGAGACATTGATGCGGGAATCTGGTTCCCCTCCATGAAATGGTTAAATGTTGCTAGGAGATGTTTGGATAGTGTGGGTAGGAATCTTTTATAGTAAACATTGGTGAAACCGTCAGGGCCAGGAGACTTGGTAATCTTTAGTGATTTGACCGCTATTTCCAGTTCCTCTTTTGTTATCTCAGCATTGAGGACTGTGTTTTCCTCCTCCGTTAAAGTGGGGAGTTGGCATTTATTCAGATATTGTGTTATATTTTCTATGGTTATTGGCGTAGAGCGGTCATTCTTAGATCTGAGGTTATATAACTCCGTGTAGTATTTAGTGAATTCCTCTGCAATTTTATTCTCACTATATTGTATCTCACCAGATTTACTTTTGATAGCTGTTATTTGGGATCGCTTTTGCACCCCTCTTAGTTTACTTGCTAAGAGTCTATCAGCCTTGTTCCCCTTGTCATAGTATAGTTGGTTTGTCCATTTAAGGGCCTTTTCCACATCCTCCAGCTGAATCTGCCTAAGTTTTGATCTAGCTGTTGTCAGCGTTTTATATAATTTCTTAGTAGGGTCGGCCTTATGGGCTTGTTCTAGCGTTTTAATACTATCGGTTAGTTCCTTGATTTGTGTTAGGCGGGCTTTTTTCCTATGGGAGGCGATGGAGATGATTTTTCCTCTGATGTTTGCCTTATGGGCTTCCCATAGGATTGCTGGAGAGGAGACCGTACCTGTGTTGAAGAGGAAATAGTCCTTAAGTGAGGTTCTTATTTCCCTTTCTATCTCTGGGTGGTTCAATAGCGAATCGTTAAGTCTCCAGGAGTAGTTTATCGTTTTTTCAAAGGGGAGTGATAATGTCAAGGTGATTGGGGCGTGATCCGACCAGGTGATCGAGCCAATGTCTGATTCTATAGTTGCCGCCAGTACGTTTTTTGTGGTCAGGAAATAGTCTATTCGAGAGTAAGTCTGGTGAGGAGCTGAGTAAAAAGTATAGTCTCTCTGGCCCTGATGTTGGGATCTCCATGTGTCCACCAATGAAAATTCGTTTAGAATTCCCCTGAACCTTTTCCCCTTGATCTGGGATTGGGTTGTACGGGGGGGACCCATTGTGGTTGATCTATCCTCGGCGGGATTCAGTACCATGTTTAGGTGTCCTCCCACTATTATCGAGGATAGATATCCCGGGTCAACGCCCTCGAGAACTGTCTGCAGGAATTCATTTTGGTTTTCGTTCGGGGCGTATACATTGATCAGGGCAATTGTCGAGCCCGCTAGGGAGCCATACACCACTAGAAATCTACCCTCTGGGTCCGCTGTTGTTTTGATATGATTGAATGGGGTGCCTTGTCTGATCAGGATAGCTACACCCCTTTTCTTACTACTGAATGAAGCAAAAAAGCTTATTGGGAACATTTTTTTGAATAAATTTGGGGGGTCCTGAGATGTGAAGTGGGTCTCCTGCAGGAATATAATGTCCCCCCCTGTTTTTTTCATGTCCTGAAGGGCCAATCGTCGCTTTCTATTATTTTGTAGTCCTTTTACGTTTAAGGATCTAACTCTAATTGGGGCTGTCGTTGCCATTTTAATGTTTTAATTTTGTAGTGCGTAGGCCTGAGGTCTCGGCTTTCCCATTAGGCGAGACCTTGTTTCCATTTTTTGGCGAGATGGTGCGTTTGGGTGTATAGATCTTTTGAGTAGGGGGTATGGTTTCAGTATCTTTCTTTGGGGGCTTGTGTTCGGGCTGTTCAGGCGAGGGGGTGGTTGGGATAGGGTGGAGGGGAGGGGGATAGATCTGCTGGGACAGGATCAGCAGATAGAGGAGAAGAGAGAGTAGGCCTTGGAAGGGTCCTAGTGTAGTTTTGCCTTGTCTCTTGGAGACCGGCATCCGGGTAGATTTACCCGTTCTGGGGGTGGGTTCGGGGCCCTAGGTCAGGGGTGCAACAGTGAGGTCCTGGCCCTCTGCTGCTTGTATGGCCCTTCGACCTTTAATTATAGGTATGTGGGGGGGGGGGGGGGGGGGGGGGGGGGCCGGGGTATGGAGGAAGGGGGAGGAAAGGAGCTGGTAAGATGGAAGAAGAAAATATAAGGCATGGTCTGTTATTGATCAGTAAAGCATAGTATGATACTGTTACGTCATC
>WSYH01008873.1:0-27693 GCA_036426205.1 Ascaphus truei | reverse complement strand
TCTGTGGGGGCACCGCCGACCCATAGGTGCGGGGATGAAGATGTGTGGTCCCACTTCTGTGGGGGCACCGCGGACCCATAGTGAGCACTCGTGAGTTCCCCAGACCCCCATGGTAACCACCCGAGGCCCCGCAGACACCTGTGGGTCTGACCCGGGGCTCCCAGACATCCTTGCGCCTACCGTGGGGACCCAATTGTGGTCCACGGTGACCCAAGGAGACCACCTGGGGGCCATGGCGCTGGTGGGACCCACCAACAGGCCTCCAGAACCTGTTTGAAAAGGGCTACTTGTACCCTGTAGGTCTGTCAGGTGCCCCGCCAGCCCACCGGGGACTCGTGTGGGGCTGCGTTATGAACCCTGTATGTAAAAGGATAAATCTTGTATTTATGGGGGGGCACAAGGGGTGGGTAATGTATTTAATAAATATAATGATGTCACTGTATTGTTTTTATTGTGGGTACTGGGGGTGGGGGGGGGGGTCCCCCAATGGTATGTGAGTAGGCCTCCCTTGTGCATAGTGGGTGAGGGTGGTTAGGCCTCACGGGGTGGGGGGTTAGTGTGGGAGGGTATGTAGGCGTCCCGAGTGGTGGGTGAGGGTGGGTTAACCCCTTAATGACTGTAGCGGTTAATAACCGCTATGGTGATTAAGGGGTTAGGGGACATTACTTTGGATGTTTTCATTCTTGTGTCTGTTTTGCAACAGCGGAGGGGGCCATGGGCAGGATGAAGAGGAGAATGGCCTTCATCGTGGCAGCCGGAAATGGGTGGTGAGTTCTATACAGTATGTATTTAATGTATTTATTGTTGTTTATGTTTTTCAAATACATAGGGTGTGTACTGTATGTTGTTTATTGCAATGTTTATTGGGGCAAATGTCCCCAATAAACATGCTATTCTGCCTTAACCCCTTCACTGCCATAGCGGCTATCCACTATGGTAATGAAGCAGCATTTATGTATTTTTAATACTATTGTGCGGGAGCAGGGGGCCCCCTGAGCTGAACCGCATTAATTTGTGGCTCAGAGACCCCCTGCTTCCCGAATTACAGGCCCCGGTTTGGGGCATCGGTTACAGTGTCGCCGCCATATTTATAGCGGGCACGTCGCGTATGGGGTGCTATAAAGATGGCGGCGACACTGCCACCCGATGACACATACCGGGGCCTCTAACTCGGGAAGCAGGGGGTCCCTGGTCCACAAAGCAACGCGATTCAGCTCAGGGGATCCCCTGCTCACAGTACACTATTATTAAAAATACATTCATGCTGCTTTGTTACCGTAGCACATAGCCGCAAAGGTAAGGAATTATTGTTTATTGATATGGGTGTTTTACTGATAGTGTAGATGTACAGAGGGTCTCCGGAGCTGAACCGCTTTGGTTTTAGGTCCGGGGACCCCCTGCTTCCCGAGATACAGGCCCCTTTATGGGGTGCCGGTATCCCTCTGCTTTGTTTACATTCCGCGGTCACGTGATCTGGACCTTTAAATGCAGAGGGATACCGGCACCTCATAAAGGGGCCTGTATCTCGGGAAGCAGGGGGTCCCCGGACCTGAAACCAATGCGGTTCAGCTCCAGAGACCCCCTGCACATGTACGCTATCAGTAAAAGTTGTTTATAAATACTTTATTTTTTGCCGATGTTTGCGCTGAGAGAGCGGCTTGTCTCTCTCTGCTGCAAACATCTATCGGCACAAAAGGCCTATCGGAAGCCTTATCGGGAGCCAGGCTGTATCGGCACAGGCTCATCGGCAGTTTTGCTTTCGGAGTGATTCGGCAGGGATCGACATGGATTCGGCCCTTACTGAATACTGCGAGGGCAAATCGCCAAAAAAAGGCCTATCGGCAACACTTGCCGAAGAGATTTTATCGGGGCTTACTGCATGAGGCCCTTAGTTTCTTCTGCAAGGGCCAACACCATATACAGTATAGGGGCCTGGGCTGTCACAGAAGACATGTCATTCGAACATATGGTACATTAAACAATCAGATTGCTTGATGTGCCGTGTGATTTCCGCTCTTTAAAATGACATTACAGATTTTGCCAACCATGTATATACAATGAGTTCAGAAAAAAAATGACCCTTTTTATTTTGGCATATAGAAACAGAAATTCACCAGGCGCTCCCGCAGATATATAAATCAAAATACTATAATGTGCAGTAATAAACTCAAAATAAATAAAAATAAATAAAGCTTTATACAAACGATGAATGAACTGCAGCTCAACCTTCACCGTATCCTCCTGGTAGATCCTTTGAGTATGCTGGTAGTTGAGAAAAGTCAGGGAGCGCGATTCACCAGTGAACACATGAAAAATAAAACATAACAAACAAACAATAGTGCAACTCTGTGTGGAAAAGCGGATCAGCAGGACCCGTGACTTATATAAATATATAACACAAAGTAATCACAAGATCAATAGTTATTCCAAGGCAAATCTGCCCATATTAAGCGACAGAAACAGTTCCAAGGTTCAGACAAATGGTGTATTGGGAATACAAAAACCGCAGCAGCGGTTTTTATCTAATGGCATATGGTTTTTTGTACTGTTACCCCTTCTCCACCCCTCCTCCTTGCCTTTTCCCTGTATGGGAAGTACTTTTTGCCCCACTCATTATCTGCTAGTATTACATTGAGTGTTTTATAGATTATTATTTTTTCATTTTTTCTAGGTATTATACATATTAGGAGGAGTTTTTCTGATGATTAAAGTTATATATGTTTATTTATTATTATATGTACCTCCCTATTTATGGTTTGTAACAATGCATTTTATTGGATCATTGGGTCAATATGTCTGAGTGCATTATAAGAAAAGCCCACGGATTGGACGGTTGGGGCTATTTGAGACTGACAGCCAATACCAGGTGATCTTGCACTCCTGATGAAGCTCCGTGTGAAACGCGGAAGTTGCCACGCGTAGAGAGAAGACCACCCTGCCGTATTGGCTGTTGCAGCATCTGAGGACAAGAGCGGTCAAGTGTAACTCTTGTCTGGAGGGCCTGAACCCGGAAGTACTGTGATGCGCTGACCGGAGGATACGCCGAGCGCAGCGTTCACCACGGTATTGCGACGTCACACTTTGGTGCATCCCCTCTGCCAGAACACTGCCTGTCCTGTATATGCCTTTTTGAAAAGGCTTTCTTGTAAGTCTTTACTGCCTACCGCTGCTGCGGTTTTTGTATTCCCAATACACCATTTGTTTGAACCTTGGAACTGTTTCTGTCACTTAATATGGGCAGATTTGCCTTGGAATAACTATTCATCTTGTGATTACTTTGTGTTATATATTTATATAAGTCACGGGTCCTGCTGATCCGCTTTTCCACACAGAGTTGCACTATTGTTTGTTTGTTATGTTTTATTTTTCATGTGTTCACTGGTGAATCGCGCTCCCTGACTTTTCTCAAGTACCATTATTTTGTTATATGTTGCAGAAAATTTACTACGTTTTCATGAAAATTTGAGCAATTACAGGCCTGTCACAGTAGATTACAGGCATACCCCGCATTAACGTACGCAATGGGGACCGGAGCATGTATGTAAAGCGAAAATGTACTTAAAGTGAAGCACCACCTTTTCCCACTTATCGATGCATGTACTGTATTGCAATCGTCATATACGTGTATAACTGATGTAAATAACGCATTTGTAACAGGCTCTATAGTCTCCCCGCTTGCGCAAAGCTTCGGTACAGGCACGGAGCCGGTATTGCTGTTCAGGACGTGATGACAGGCGCATGCGTGAGCTGCCGTTTGACTATTGGGCGATATGTACTTACTCGCGAGTGTACTTAAAGTGAGTGTCCTTAAAGCGAGGTATGCCTGTATTACCTTTAAGAACGATTTGATAATCTAATAAATATTCTTTGGAATTGGTGACGGCATGATGACATGCCAGCAGGACTGAAAAACCTAATTTGTAAAACAATGTATCGTTCAGAAGTGGGAGCAGCTGGTTCAACGCATTATGGATTATGCAACAAGACAGTCGCGTTCTCGTCTCCGTGCGTGCGTTTCAGCAGGACGACATTTTGAACACACACTGTGGACCATACATTAAATTCGAACTTTATAGTTATTTTAGTGTTTCAGATTGATTACAACAATTTACACATTTATAAGCTACAAAGGAATAACTCCTATTTCTCGTTTAATGAACATGAATTTACCGCAGTGTATCTGGTACTTGTAGACATATATAGTGACATCAATTTGATTAACATCAGTTGATTGTCTACATTATATAAGGATAATCTACATACCTGTAACAGACCTAACATTGTGCAAATTGTCATGGGGATTGAGCGTCATATGACGTCTCAACATCATGTGACGTTGTGTTGCCATGACAACGCTTTGCTATTTGGCCCCACGGCTTCATATGATGCCGCGTTGTCATGGCGACATGTCGCCGAAGAGCAAGCTGAGAGCAGGTAAGAGAAGTTACAGAGTCCTCACACCTCACTCGGCATTTAGTTTAAATGCCTTAGGGAAGAGCGTAGGACCTCTGTAACTGCCGTGCCCCCGCTAGAAAATCCTGCGCCCCCAGTTTGCGCACCCCTGCGTTAAAGGATGTAATAATGTTGGCTGCATCTATATGTTGCTTGTAATGTAATCAATATGTGCTCCCTATTAAAAAGATCAATTGCTATTGTTGACTGTAGATTTAAAATACTATGGGTGCTACATTCAGGGTTATTTGTTGCTGGTGAGTTCAATGGCCTATAATATTTGGCATACATATTTGCAGTCTCACTCATTGCAGCCACTATGCCTTTAATGGAAATCCACAGCGTCACAGGGAATTGGCACTTTGGCCCATGTTTACTAAGCAATGCTATTCGACAGAAGACCTTTCAGCGCCAAAAGACACTTTACAACCCAAGGGCCATAAGGTATCTTCAGTCACCAGAAGGTGTCTTGTGGAATTGCCCCACTTAGTACAGTAACTATGAACCTGAACTGTATGTCTTACAGTTTGCTTTTTTTTTTTATAGAAGTAAGAGATGTAAAATTCATTGATTCAGAGAGCTAAACTTGTGTTTGCTTTCCACACAATGCTTTCAGGGCCACTTCAAAAGCTGATCCGCAGCCAATAATCCCTAAATGGTTCCCAAAAGTTTTACCCACTATGTACACAGAAATACAGCAAAACAAGGAATTTACACTACGTTTTAACAATAGTGCTTTTCAGAATAAGAGGAACATACGATATGCTATGTTTCAGTCTTTCCATTGCTTGGGAAGACTTAAACCCTACTAATTTCAATGGGGGCGGGGGGTTAAATCATCCATAGCAAATGAAGAGCAGTTTCATGGCATTTTGTATAGGGGCTACTGTCAGCTAATGGGTCAACGTGTTTTCCTGGACTATGTAGATGCAAGGTTGGAATTTTTTTAAACAGCCACAAGAGGAATGCTATAGAATAATTCTAAATGTACACTTCAACGTTTCCATTTTTCAATCATTTTCCATGAAAAGCAGCGTTCCCCAATCACACAGCATTAGCACACCTTTGGAATTCCTCACATAGTTTTACTTCATAATACAAGTACTATTGTTCAAAGCTTTTTTTTTTTCAGTCCTCACAGGAGAAAAAAAAACTAAATCTTCAGCTTCCCTGCTTGTTACATAGAGGGAGGAGGTGTGGGAGAATGGCATTTGAGACCAAAGCAAAATCACAGCAAGAGGATGGAAACGCCAAAAAAGAGGAAGAATCTATGGAGGTTGGCAAGAAAGAGGAGGGAGAATATAAGTAACCAGAGAACTTGGAGAATAATGAGAAAATTTGATTTGTTTTTAATCAGTGCTCTCACAGGCTCTCTCTCATACACAACTAGACTGCCTTTGTCTTGCTCCCGGCTCCTTGACAACTTTGAGAAGCAGGCACAGAGCCAAGCCAAAAAGAAATGAATACCTGCAAATACCAGACCTTTAGAGCAGTGAGAAAGGCTTGCATGTCATAATGTCACAACTGTCTCAGAAACATCTTAGCAATGAAGAACGGGAAACAGGTCTGCGCTGAGAAGATTAGAAAGCTGGTTCACATTTATTATGTCTAATGACTGTCTTTTATTGATGACCTGTTACCATAAGTGTGGCTGTAGCAATATGATTTTAATAATGTGCACAGGTAGGTCATGTATGTTTCATTTTGTACACCATTGTCATTAATAAAGACTGTAAAACAATGGAGGTGCAATAAATAAATGGTCATGGAGAGAATTTGTATTTATTGGTCCTCCAGTGAATGTAGCCTTTAACAATATATTTGTCTATTTATCTAATGTATACCGGTAACAAAACTAGACCCATGGAATTTTTTTCTTTTATAAGTCTGGTGATGTTTTTTTTGCATTAGTTTTGCAGCTGGGAGACTTTTAGAAATGTCCCCCATAGAAGCACACAATGAGGTTATGTATAAAGGCAGACGTGGTGCCATTCAGGGTCAAAACTAATCACCATACTGTAACTACAGTAGAGGCAACTCTTATTCGAACAAAAACCAGTGGCAATTCCCCAAAAAAACCAGGAAACACCCAGGTACATTCTGAATACATGCCTTAAACTTTCCTTAAACTAGCCCCAGCATTTCTGCATTGATTAATGGCCTATCAGATTAACAGCGGGAGGTCCCTGGCAGTCCCATTCAAACTGAATTGGACTGCCAGGATCCCTGCTGTGTTAATCCTATGGGTCGTTAGTCAATGCAGAAATGCCTTAAACGTGCCTCAAACTAGCCCAGAACATACCCAGCACATACCCAGCACATACCCAGATTGTAACCCGGCTAGTTTACGGCAAATGTTAGAATAAACGTTGCCTCTACTGTATCAAAGAAAAAAAAATCCTATTAAAATAAACAGGGTCGCACAGCACCATTAACATTTCAGTGCGGAAAAAAAGGAAAACACTTGACACTGAGGTCGCAGATAAAGAAATTTCAAGTCAGTACACAGGTGCACTCAAGTGCACGGTTTTATGAGAATGTTGGAACTTGTTTTGCTCCAACCAGGCTCTTTACGATGCTTGGTACATATGCCTCATATACCTCATAGTCTTGTAACCTCTGGTTAGCTTCACAGTACGTTTCTGTAATTTCATGTGTATGGTATATTTTATTACTAACTTATGTTGTTGTTTCTAATTTCATTTTTTTATTAAAAAAGATTGGATCATGCCTGTTTATGACAGTCACTGGACTGAACAGCCATGTGTCCTCCCTTACATTTCTCAGCGGGGTTTATTTATTAAGGTGTGATAGTTTTTTAATAATAATAGACATTCAAGTGAACATGCTTTATTGATCACTAAAAGATTAAATCACTCCAGGTAAGTTCTCAATTAAAAAAAAATAGTGACACCTGAAGAAGTAGCTGTTTGTACCCGAAACGTTGTGCACATTGGTCTCGTTTCACCAATTCATGTTTAGTAAGTTGACCATTATATTATATGTGTGCGTCTAACCTCTTCTTTTTCTATTCGGCTAAATAATAAAAAAAGGGAAATCCAAACCTAAAAATGCTAGAAGCTGGAGGAACCACAGAGAGGATACAGTAAGCTTCTTTCATTGTGCAGTTCTACTTTATTGATCATTTTTTGCACCACACATTTCCTATTATAATGTGGAATTGGTATTTTTATTTTACAGGAGCTACACTGGGTAACCCCAGAAGTCACATGTGGAGGATGGAGTAGTAAAGGTAATATGACTACAAAGGTTATTTGGGGCTATTGGAAAGTACTTCTTTTAGGAACTCATTAGACGGGAGATAGAAACATTAAATGTTTACTGCTAGGCAGGATTCCTGGCAGTCGTTTTACACGCTTCTCAAAAGTTATAGATGGAAGTAAAACACAGTTTATTTAGTGGTATGTCATAATTAGTTAAGTGTCGTCATACACCCAAATCTATGCTAGACCTTCAGTGTGTCTGCTGTAAACTGTGGTCCTACTGTATGTATTCACCTGAAAAGACATGCATGTCAACCATTTATTGTGCCTATTTTGAGGTACTGTCTATTGATACATGTAATAAATGTTAGCTTTCAGCTTATCTGAGTTGGTAAGAGCAACGCTAACGTGATAATACCAATACATGATTACCTTATATCATCATAGGAACAATTGCATTAATTATATATGCTGGATTCAGTTTTCCCATAGAATTTGGAATGGGCTGTGCTTTATTTCTGAGAGATATGTCTAATTATTCATACTTTTCCACTACATTAACCGCGAAGGTAATCAAGGGGTTAAATAGTAGGCACTGCTTTATTGTTGGCACAGGGGGTGGGTGAAGCTTGTAGTTGCCCCAGGGGGGGTGTTGAGGCCTTGCGGGAGGGTAGCAGTAGAAGTTAACCCCTTCATTACAATAGCAGTTAAAATCACTAAGGTAATGAAGGGGTTAACCCCTCGCGCTACCCTCCCCCAAGGCATAAACACATCCTGGGGCAACTACATCTTTCATCCACCCCTGTACCAACAACACTACACCGGAATTGATAAAAGTGCTATTAGCCAAACATTAGCCAGCCAGCATAAAGTAAATTAAAGTTGTACATACCCCTGCCAGGATGAAGGCCGCCCTCATCTTGCTCTGCACCCTCTTCTTCCTCCATGGGCAGCAACATTACAATAAAAAATAAAAATAAACTACTGGCCACTAACCCCTGTAACGGGCGTGCTAGCCACAAACGAGGACCGGGCTGCAGGGCTGAGGTGGGGATATGAAAGCACCGACCTGAGACCGCGAAGCCGGTCCGGATTGCGGATTCCGTCATCTTGGGTGGCCGGGGTTGGAGAAGGCAGGGTAAACATTATTCAGGCTGGGTCAAGGTAGGCAGAACAGGAGGATGGTCGAGGTCACAGGCTGGGGTTGGCATCAGGAAGACTTCAGTGAAGAGCTTCAGTGGAGAGCTTCAGCTTAGGCACTTAAGTGTAGGCGCTTCAGCGCAAAGGAATGTCTCCGGAACAGAGCAGCTACAGCACAGGGGATCCAGCACAGATGCTCCAGCATGGGAGGACCTGTGGAACAGGAGACAAGGAGACTGAAAGCTTCAGCGTAGGCGCTTCAGCACAAGAAGGCCAGACGGGCCAAGCTGGGGTGCTTGTGACAAGCACAGATACAGGGCAGGAAGTGTTGAAGGTCTCAGGAAGCAGAGTATGCAAACAGGCCACAGGAACACTGAAGCTTTGGTGCTGGGGATTCAGCACAGGAGCAGGAAGGCCCAAGGTAGGCCAGGCAGAGATGTGTGTAGCAAGCACAGGTTACCAGGAATACAGCGATTCCAGAATTATGCTCAGCCACTTCCTGATGGAAGGGCTAAACCTAAATAGCACGGGCAGCCAATAGGGACAGAGCAGCATAGCAAGCTGCATAAAGCAGACTGCAGTGTAAGTCCAGAACCAGATGATTCCAATTGCCCAGTACAGGGAAGGCTTTGCCTGGAAGCTCTATAGCCCTATAAGGGTGAGTTCCAGCCAAAGCCAGGACTGGAACCCTTAAAACCCCTTAATCACCGTAGCGGTTAGTAACCGCTATAGTAATTAAAGAGTTAACCCCCCCTCCACCACTACCGACCCAAGAGGCAACTACCCTCGCCCCCACCACCCATTGATTGTCACAGTGGTAAACCATGCCCCCAATATAGGCAAGGATTGCCACAATGAATGGGCATCCTAACAAAAACACATAAAAAACTAAAATATATTATAATGAAATAAAAACAAACATTTGTCAAAAAAATGCAGCCATCACATAGTTCACCAACCAATCGGATTGGTACAAATACCATGTGATGCCTTTCCTTTTTTGGAGTTATGTGACGTCATGTACCATGTGATAGCTGCCATTTTTTTGGGCTGAAGTTATGTCATCTTAAAGGGACGGAAGCATATACTACCTGATTCGCTGGCTCCCCTCCCTTTAAGATGACGTCACATCCTTTAATAAAAATGGAAGCTGTCACATGGTACACCAACCAATCAGATTGGGCGTGTACCATTTGACAGTCAAATGTGATGTCATAGGTCTCATTTGAGTCCAAGAAGCCATTGGGGCAAAATCTATGGCTCCTTTTGGATTATAAAGAAGAGAAGAAAGAAGAAGAAATAAAAGAAGGAAGAACTTACTGAAGTCGTCTCTTCAATCAACAGAGGATTGTGGATTCTTCACATCAGGCTGTTGAGCATTGCATTGACGGTCAATAGATGGTGCCAGAGTAAGATGATGGTGAATACAGCAAAGGTAAGAAACATATTGATTGTATTTTATTTCATTTGGTATTTTGTTTAAGGTTGCCCATTGACTGCCAATATGTTTATCTATGGCCCTTTCTGGGTATAGATAAGCACAGTGACAAGCAACGCATATTTTGGTAAATGTTGTTTTTATTGAATTGTAATGTATTGGTTTTTTTTGTTATGTTTTTTCTTAGGTTGCCCATTCATTGTCATTGTGGCAATGTGCACCTGGACAGATCAAGAGGGACAACGCTGCATAATGCTGCCCTTATAGTGACTTGCGACGGCGACGGTGCTCCGAATCAAATATAATGACTCCGTCACAAGCACTTATACAGGTAGTAAGCGTGACGGAGACAGAGCAACCCAAAATTTTGAAGCTGGGTCTATTTGATTTTTTAGAGACAGTCGCCACATGTGACGGTCTCTAAACCAATCAGAGAGCGCGGCCCGCCCCATTTCATGATGTCGCTGGTGACAGTCACTCAGAATCAAATTATACGTTTCACTAGTGGCGATGTCATCGGTCGCGTCGCCATTGCCAGCACTATCAGCAGGGCCTAACAGTCAGACCTCCTGGGCTGCTGTGGAGGATACCTAAGCCTTGGACTTCCCAACCTTTATACCAGCAGGAGGAAGCTTAGAGCCCCGAATGTAAACATTACCCCCACACTGAACTCTGTTTTATTGTTGGTAACAGGCTTAGCCCTCCATCCCACAGATAGGGACTAATGGTCTGATGTTAGTCAGAGCTCCATGCGGAGCTAGGTATGTTTATTTTGGTTTGCTCCTTATGTCCTCAATAACAATATGTTATGTTATGTTATTAAAGCCTACATTTTTTTACAAAACCAGTCTCCTGTTTTGCACAAATTTCCTAGAGGTACAGAAAAATAAATGTGGGTGGGGGAGGGGGGTGGGGGGTTAAGTTTACATCGCATGAGGGAACTTTTCAGTTACCTGTATGATAACATCTTACAAATCAATTATACATGAGCGCAATCCCAATGCCCGTACAACTTGTGCAAACGATACATTGCACATAAAAAGATAAAGAGAAATAAACTAGATAGGGAAACAGAAAAGAAAAATAATGGGGAAACGGGGAGATCCGGCGTTGCCTATATAAATCCATAGGAGTCAAGCCCTACTGTATGTTGGCCTTAATCAGGACAAGGAGGTTCTCATATAATGGCCGAATCCATGTTAAACCTGTGTCTGCCGTCGGACATTGTCTCGAGAATGTATCACTTCTTTCTCTCACCACTGCTGTTAGCTTCTCCATTGCAAATACCTGTCATATCCTGCCCTTTGCCATATTCACGTCAGGTACAGTACCCTTTCCTGTTTCCATAGGGCTGTCATACAACATCTTGCTGCAGTAAGAATGTGGCCCATGAGCTTAGTTTAGTTCCATGCAGATTCTCTATAGGTCTGCCAAAGCAGAGTGACCCACCGATCAACGAGAGGCCCAGTGTTGCATTAATAAGTGTAAAGATCTGTTTGCAGAATGAGATTATACAAGGACAGTGCCACCAGATGTGAGACAGAACCCTTCTGGAAACATCCCCGAAAGAACCTGGTATAATTTAGAATGCTGATGGCACGCATTCTAACTGGGGTCATGTACCACCTGAAGAGTATTTTATAGACATTCTCTTTCGTAGTCGTACATATAGAGCTCCCTGCTGCCATACATATGCCCCCCCAAACCTCCAATGTCTCCCCCAGCTCTTCCTACAATTGTACCATGTATGAACTTTTGTGGGTAAGATTTTGACAGATAAGAGATTGGTATATTGTAAAGATAAGACCCTTTTCCAAAATTTGTGTGCTGTATGTTTTTAAGGCTCAATAAATAAGCCTTATCAAGAGAACCCGCGTGTGTGGTTGCATGTACCCTGCAACATATGGTGTCAGAAGTGCCGGGATTTTGAGAGGCCTCTGCAGTTGAAGGGCCACACACACACACAAAAATGAGAAAAATTGAAGAATTTTTAAAAGAGTTTCTGTGCGAGCAGACCAGACAGCAGGACTGTTAATGCAGGAGTAGACCAAACAGCAGGCACTGGTAATGCAGGAGCAGGCCCAACTACTATTTCAGCAGCAAACCCGGCTCCTAACCCAGCAGCAGGCAGCACAGGATGAGCAGATGGGGTCTGCCAGTCCAGAACTTGTGAACAAACCCCCGGTCCTCCTGAGGAAAATGGCTCCGAACGAGGATCCAGAGGCTTTTCTACTGACATTTGAAAGGGTTGCCAAAGCTCAGGGCTGGGCTGCAGATCACTGGGCAACTGCTTTGGCCCCGCTCCTTATAGGAGAAGCCCAGGCCTCATATCAGGGCCTCCCAGCAGATCAGGCAATGGACTACCAACAAGTAAAAGCCTCCATACTGGATCGCTTAGGTTTGACCCCAGAGATCTACCGGCAGCAGTTCCAGAACCTGAAGTACACCGCTAAGATGAGACCCTGGGTCCTCGCTCAGCGGTTATTGGACTTGTGTACTCGCTGGATACAACCCGAGGAGCGCACTAAGGAGGCAATTCTTGAGCAAGTGGTTTTGGAACAATTCCTACAGATAATACCCCCTTCCGCACGCGCGTGGGTAAAACGCCATGCTGCTGAAACCCTAGCTTTGGCGGTCCGACTTGTTGAGAACTTCCTTGGGGCCGAGGATCAGGCGAGTGCCCTGGACCCGACGGATCCAACTTCACCAGCACTTGCGGATACCCAAAGAGGGAGATAGGAACAACTGGGAAACCACCATACACAACCACCAAGTGCCACAAAAGGAGCAGTCCTTCCAACAAAGAAGAAGTCAAAATGCCAGGCACCGCCGAGACCCTCATCCCCTTCCTGATGTCGGCTTGTCGCCAAATGAGAGGAACTTACGAGGACGTCACCCACAGGACCCACCAAATGCCTGGTCTCCAGTCCATGGTTGGGGGAAAAAACGTCCAGGCCCTTGTGGATTTGGGCTCTGGGAAAACTCTGGTCTTCTAGGAACTGTTACCGCATAAGTGTGTTCTTTTGACTCCCCATGGAGTATAGAATGTATACACGGCGATGTAAAACGGTATCCAACGGCCAAAATCCGGCTACAGGTAAAAGGTCAGGAGGCCTACCTCGAAGTAGGAGTCGCTCCTTGGCTCCCTGCCTCCGTTGTGCTTGGCCGGGACTGGCCTTTCTTTTCGGAACTAATGGCTCCAGTCTCTCACGAGGAGCCTTATTCTATGGCTCAGCAGATCCCTGGCAAACTGTTCCCCTTCTCGGCAGACCTTTTTCCCAGTAGACAACGGGTTCAAAAGACTCGGAAGCAAAGACGCTTTGACAAACAGGACTGGTTGCAGAAATCTGGGTCTCAAGGTGACCATTTTAGTAGCCAGAAATCACAAGTGATGGCTGGGGATGGCCAGAGGGAGGGGATATGGGCCCTGGAGACTTACCCGACCGATACCTCCCTGATTTTTGCCAGAGTCAAAGGGAAGACCCAGTCCTAGCTAGACAGTATGATAAAGTGGTAAAAATGGATGAGCAGATATTGAATGCACAGGGGGTGATAGTATTCCCCATTTTGAATTATCGAATGATATCCTGTATAGGGTGAATAGGCAGACGCAAACAGGGGAGGTCACCAGGCAGATATTGGTTCCCAATGCGTTTGTTAAATCTGTGTTCACTCTAGCCCATACTGTCCCTTGGGGTGGTCACCTTGGCAGGGATAAAACAATGGACCGTATTTCGTCCCGATTCTATTGGCCAGGGATGCATAGTGATATTGCTAAGTTATGCTGCATATCCGGAGGGCCAGCTAACTAGTCCAAAGGGACACAAACCAGCCCCTTTGGTTCCTCTACCCTTGGTGTCTGTTCCCTTTGAGAGGATTGGGGTAGACTTGGTAGGACCTCTAGAACCTTCTGCGAAAGGACACAGGTTTATTCTTGTAATAGTTGACTATGCAACAAGATATCCTGAGGCGTTCCCCCTGAGAACAGCAACGGCGAAGCAAGTAGCCAACAAGTTGTTGGAACTGTTCTCACGGGTTGGACTTCCCCAGGTTATGTTGACAGACCAAGGTACAAATTGTATGGCTAAACTGATGCAGGATGTCTTAAAATTACTAGAGGTCAAGTCTGTTCGGACATCGGTCTACCATCCACAGACTGACGGATTGGTGGAAAGATTTAACCGAACTCTAAAAGGGATGCTGAGAAAATTTGTTAGATTCAGAGAAGAGAGCCTGGGATGAACTTCTCCCTTTTCTGCTGTTTGCAGTGCGGGAAGTTCCCGAGGCCTCCACAGGATTCTCTCCATTTGAATTGCTATACGGCCGCCAACCCCGGGGTACCCTAGACCTCCTAAAGGAGTCCTGGGAGGAACAGCGGTCCCTTTCTAAGAATACCCTGCAATATGTATTGGACCTTAGGAAGTGCCTAGATATGGTCGGGCATTTTGCTAGGGAGAATCTTAGATCAGCCCAGGACAGTCAGGAGAGACATTGCAATCAAAATGCTCTTATGAGAGTGTTTCACCCAGGAGATCAAGTGATGTTGTTGTTACCCAGTTGTGAGAGAAAACTCCTAGCCAAATGGCAGGGCCCATTTGAAGTACTCCGCCGCACGGGTGATGTGGATTACGAGATCGCTCAACCAGGGTCCAGGAAGGAACAAATTTACCACGTGAACTTGCTGAAACCCTGGAAGATGCAGCGGTCTCTATTAATCCACCCGTTGGAGGAGAAAACGGACTTGGGTCCTCAGCCCCCATGGGAGAACATCGTGGGTGATTATAAAATCCCAATGGGTAGACAGTTGTCCTCTGAACAAAAAGGGGACTTGTTAGAAAAAATTACACAATTCCAATGATGTTTTTTCTGATTTAATTTCACATGTGATCGAGACAGCACCTGGGGTAAAAGTACGTTCCCGTCCTTATAGGTTGCCTGAAAGTCGTAGGGCCCTGGTAGAGAAGGAGGTACAAGAAATGTTACACTTAGGAATGAATGAGGAATCATGCAGTGAGTGGTGTAGTCCACTAGTTATGGTCCCTAAACCCGATGGTAAGGTAAGATTTTGTGTGGACCTCCGAAAGGTCAATGCGGTATCCAAGTTTGACGCATATCCGATGCCAAGGGTGGACGAGTTAATTGACGCCCTTGGTAACGCAGACTATATATCCACGCTAGACTTAACAAAAGGATAATGGCAAATACCTTTAGATGAAAAATCCAAGTGCGAAACAGCCTTTGCCACTCCCATGGGTTTATACCAGTTTGTGACAATGTCATTTGGACTGCATGGAGCCCCAGCCACATTTCAGAGACTCATGGATAAAGTGCTGAGACCCCATAGGGCTTATGCCGCAGCCTACCTAGATGACATTGTCATTTATAGTAAACACTGGCAGGCCCATCTAAATAGGCTGAAAGCGGTCCTCAAATCTCTAAGAGCGGCAGGGCTCACAGCCAACCCTAAGAAATGTGCCTTAGGTAAGGCGGAAACCATATACTTAGGGTATGCAGTGGGAGGTGGAAAAGTAAGGCCACTAACCGACAAGGTAGTTGCCCTGAAAGAAGTTCCGACCCCCCAAACAAAAACGCAGGTACGCTCTCTGCTGGGTTTAGCAGGGTACTCTCGGCGGTTCATTCTAAACTACTCGGAAGTTGCAGCCCCATTAACGGACCTCACAAAAAAGTGTGCCCCTACACAAGTGGTATGGTCAAGGGAGTGTCAGAGAGCCTTTGAGGACATAAAAAGGTGTCTATCAGAGGGTCCCATCCTTAGAAGCCCAGACTTCAACAGGCCTTTTGTAGTGCAAACCGATGCATCAGAGATAGGGCTAGGGGCAGTGTTGTCACAACAGTTTGAGGGAGTGGAACATCCGATCCTTTTTCTGAGTAGGAAATTGTTCCCGAGGGAAAAAAACTACTCAGTGATTGAGAAAGAGTGCCTCGCAATAAAGTGGGCAATCGAGGCTTTGAGACATTACCTGGCAGGAGTCCATTTTACTCTGGTGACGGACCATGCTCCATTAAAGTGGTTAAATAGTATGAAGTACTCCAATGCTAGATTGACCAGGTGGTATATAGCCCTCCAACCCTTCTCATTTGAGATTCAGCACATGCCTGGAAAAGAAAATGCAAATGCAAATGCTGAATTCTTTTCTAGAGAAGGGGTGGATGATCGGGCTTCAGCCGTGCATGGCCCCAGCCACACACTAACAGGGGAGGAATGTGACAGGGTGAATGAACGTCACCAGCCATATACCTGGCAAACCTATGTTTAGGCTTGCAGTGCAGCAGTGACGAGGTTAAGTTTCAGTTGAGAAGGGCTGCTTAATTAGTCTGACCCCAGCTGCATAATCAAGGTGTTTTAAAACCCCCATGCTGTACACACATGCAAGCTAGCTGGTCAGGAGACAGGACTGAAATACCGAAGAGATTACTGCTATAAGGTCTGTTTTTCAAAGTACATGTGTGATAACTGTCTGTGTCCTGCATGATGAAGCGAAGCTGCCTTGTTTTCTATGCTGAAGAGAAGCTATTTTGTTTTTGTCTGCTGAAGAGAAGCTATTTTGTTTTTGTATGCTGAAGAGAAGTTATTTTGTTTGTGTGTGCTGTATGTTTTTATGGTTCAATAAATAAGCCTTATCAAGAGAACCTGCATGTGTGGTTGCATGTACCCTGCAACAGACTTCAATACACTTATCCTGCAGTCATTTTTGTTCTTTCACAGGAGAGGCAGCATACCTGGGAGGGGGGTTGGGGGATGTCCAAGTTTATTGTCCTGTTTGCATAATAACAGTCAATAGTTTGGCCTAATCCCTCTCTCAATGACAAAATGAAATCAGATTGCTGTTAGAGACCCTGGGGTTAACACCCCCTTATTAGCTGCATGCAGTACTGTAGCTGTAGTTTACAACCTGTGATTTAGTCAAGTCGATGGAATTAACACACCTTTATTAGCTGCATACAGTACTGTAGTTTGGCTACTGAGAGGACCAGGTGGAAGGAGGAAAAAAAATAGTAATATTTTTCTTTTTTTTGCTCAGGAAGTACAGAATAAGGTTTTGTTTAAACCTCACAAAGACTCAATTGGTCTGACTTGGTGTACTGCACAGATGAGCATGAAGGAAGGATTATAAAAAACTGTTACAACTGGTCAAATATTGTTCAATCTACGTTCATGCTTCCTAAGATGATCTTAAATAGATCTTCTCCCCCCTCATGCAGCTCCTGTTGTGTGGAGGTATACCCCTCCTCCACTAGTGTCCACCATAGATAAACTCCATCAGTGGACCAACCATGCAAAAGAAAAAGCATAAGAGACACCAAGGGTAAAGTAATATGTATTGAGAAATACAGTAAATAGTGCAAGTAGTAACTTACATGTAAGAGATAAAAGGTCCAGTAGTAGATAAAAGTTCAGGACTCCGTTTGCCGTGCCAGTTAGCGAGGAGTCTGGAGTTGGATGCTTGGCTTGTGTAGATCAGTACCGCACGCAGGGATTAGCTAATGCTGCAATGCAGCTGCTTTACTTCCGGGTCTCACGTGTCACCGCGATACCCGTATGAAGTAGTCCACCACGTCTCCGCAACTTTGACACTTCCCCCGACAGGGCTGACTGGGTGTATGAAATACACAAAGCTACATATGCAACCAGATGGCAGGGTGCCTGATATAGATAGTGAGAACTCCGCTATGCATTTCGCACACGCACGTGCTTCATCAGGCGGTGGTCTAGGGCACCTGCAGGGGGCCTTAAATACTCTCGTTTAACAGTGTATACCAATTAGCTTAATTGCTGGTAATGAAATATGTGTAAACAAATTCAGAGAAGAATCACAGGGAATACAAGTGAACGCTGCTATCTTAAACATATCTAATAGTATCTTAAAGTAATTTAAACAAATAGAATGACCATTGTGTGTTTATACAATGTTAAATAACTGTGCTGCAGACCAATAAAATTAGCAATCAATAATAATTAATACAAATAAAAATAACAATAAAAACAACAACAAAACTACATAAAAAGCACCATAAAACATAACACTAAAAAATAGTAACCAGAAAAAAGGAATGGAAAGGGAATAAAGGCTAGAAGTCGGGGGAAAGGAGAAAAAAAGGGGCGACGGTGGAGAAAAAGTGAGGGGGGGAGGTGAAGGGGGGAAAGGGGGGGGGAGATGGAAAGGAAGAAGGGGAGGAAAGGAGAAAGGGGGGACAGGTGGAAGAGGGGAAATCCCTGGGAAAATGTTGGAAGAAGGAGGGGGGGGGGGAAGCAGGAAGTACAAATTAATCCATTCTAGGAGTTGACCCAGTTACAGCTACTTTGGAACCTGACAATTCTCCCTGCATGTCTTCCAATGTTTTAGAAACATCTCCCTGCATGTCTTTCAAGATTTTGTCTATATCAGCCTGGAATATTCAAGTGGGGTCACCTACTGTAGGAGGGACTGATAATTTGGTTTGTCAATCTATCAGGATTTATGGAACCCTCGGAGGTAACATGGAAACCCACATAAGACAGGAGACCGAAATAAGTAAATGACAGGGTTTATTTATTTGGCATTTGCAAGTGTGCAGGGCTACATGCAAAAGGCTGTGGTTGCTAAGGGAGCAAAGAAGCACAGGAGGCAAATAGTACTAAGGGAAATAACAAAACAAACCAAGGTTAGCTGCAAGAATTGCAGTGCTACATGCATAGAGCCATAGTACCGGGGGACAAATAATAAACAGAGGGATAATAATACAAAGGGAATACAATACAACAAACTTGAAGGTCATTGTAGACCTGCAGGGCTATTGTAGTAAGGAGAAAGCCTGTCCTGCGCTCTGGCAGTTAGTTACAGCACCCTAGGGTGTCAATTGGGGTCACAAAGAATGGAGCAGGAGAGTGTGATAGCGGACCTGGAAGTAGGTCAGAGCTGGGAAGGGAAACCTTACCTATGTAAGCTCACAGACCTCGGTCCCGCTCTTCTCTGAGCTCCGGTTCTTGACGTGCAGCCTTCTGAAGTAAGGACATAGAAGAAAAGGAGTTCCGGCGCCCGTGACAAACTTCAAGGTACTTCCGGGTAGTAGAAAAAAACTTTATTGGAGCCTCACATACACATGGCTACACCACGATCTCCCCCTCAATGCGTTTCACGCTAGGAACAGCGCTTCATCTTGGAGTGGGGAGACGTGGTCTGAGCCTAAACATTTAAAATAAAAAAGCCCGCGAAAACGGACTAACATATTAACCCCTGATACACATAACTTATTAACTATATCCAGCTAACATCAAATCTTATTCAAAGACTCAATATATCTTTAGAAATAAGTTCACACATGATTGTATTATTGAAAATGCCAGATATGCTATGTTGTAATTAAGTATTATCAGGGATATCTAAAAAGTAACCTATGCAACGTTAAACCAAAGAAACTGACATCTAGGACTAATTAGGAAAAATATAATAAACTATAAACACAGTTTATTATAGTAACTGTATCAGCTAAATCTCAATGTCATATTATTATTCATAGAGAATATTAAACTTATTCAAATGAATATGTATTATTATTTTGTCCAAGAATAACAGGGGAACAGGGAAAGGGAGGGGGGGGGGGGGGGGGGGGGGGGAAGGGAAGGGCAACAGTGAAGAAGCAAAAGTTACGTTAAAACTGTAAATCATTAATAAATAATCAATGATTTTATCTAATTGCATAATATTGAATAATAAATCAGAGTCATACAATGTACAGATGTTAAAGGAAACAACGCAGGTCCCATTCAACGTTCAGTCCATTGGGCTGCAGTGTTTGGAGCGTAAAGATTCTGTGTGCTTCTCGCTGGTGCAAGAGTTTGATACGATCCCCTCCCCTTAGGGGTAATGGAATATGTTCAAGTGCTATACACTGTAATGATCCCATTGTACCCAATGGACAGGTATTGAAGTGTATTGATACTGGATGCAGCATATCCTTATTCCGTATCAGCCTTAAATGCTCAAGAATACAAATCTTAAGGATTCTACTAGTGAGGCCTACATACTGTTTGCTGCATTTACATATCAATAGATATACGACACATTCTGTTTGACATGTGATGAATGATTTGATTTTGTACCTGCGTGTCTCGTCTCGGTAGGACAAATGTGTGGATTTAGGGCCTCATGCAGTAAGGCCCGATAAAATCTTTTCGCCAAGTGTGGCGGATAGGTGGGGGATCGGCCTTTTTTTGGCGATTTGCCCTCGCAGTATTCAGTAAGGGCCGAATCCTTCCGATCCCTGCCGAAGCACTGCGAAAGCAAAGCTGCCGATGAGGCTGTGCCGATACAGCCTGGCTCCCGATAAGCCTGCCGATAAGCCTTTGGTGGCGATAGATGTTTTCAGCAGAGAGAGACAAGCCGCTCTCTCAGCGCAAACATCGGCAACAAATAAAGTATTTTTAAACAACTTTTATTCATAGTGTACATGTGCAGGGGGTCTCCGGAGCTGAACCGCATTGGTTTCAGGTCGGGGGACCCCCTGCTCCCCGAGATACAGGCCCCTTTATGAGGTGCCGGTATCCCTCTGCATTAAAAGGTCCCGATCACGTGACCGCGGCATGTAAACAAAGCAGAGGGATACCGGCACCCCATAAAGGGGTCTGTATCTCGGGGAGCAGGGGTTCCCCGGACCTAAAACAAAAGCGCTTCAGCTCCGGAGACCCTCTGCACATCTACACTATGAGTAAAACACACACATCAATAAAGACTCGTTCCTTACCTTACAGGGTATCTGCTATGGTAGCGAAGCAGCATTAATATTTATTTAATAATACTGTACAGTGAGCAGGGGGTCCCCCGAGCTGAACCGCATCACTTTGTGGACCAGGGATCCCCTGCTTCCTGAGTTACAGGCCCCGGAATGTGTCATCGGGTGGCAGTTTCGCCGCCATCTTTATAGCGTCCCATTCGCGTCGTGCCCGCTATAAATATGGCGGCGACACTGTAACCGATGCCCCAAACCGGGGCCTGTAATTCGGGAAGCAGGGGGTCTCTGAGACACAAATTAATGCGGTTCAGCTCAGGGGGCCCCCTGCTCCCGCACAATAGTATTAAAAATACATAAATGCTGCTTCATTACCATAGCGGATAGCCGCTAAGGCAGTGAAGGGGTTAAGGCAGAATAGCATGTTTATTGGGGACATTTGCCCCCAATAAACATTGCAATAAACAACATACACCCCCTGTGTATGTAAAATACATAAACAACAATAAATACATTAAATACATATAGTACTCACCACCCATGTCCGGCTGCCACGATGAAGGACATCCTCATCTTCATCCTGCCCATGGCCCCATCCGCTTCTGCAAAACAGACACAAGAATTAAAACATCCAATGTAATGTCCCCTAACCCCTTAATCACCATAGCGGTTATTAACCGCTACAGTCATTTAATCATTCAGTCTGAAGGCTCAAATGCCACTTAAAACATTGCTTTTACAGTGTATACATGTAGCATAACATGTAAACTACATGTAAACGCTGCAAATCAATGTTAACAATACAGTAATCCAACTCAAATAGCCTGACATCACAAGAAGTATATTATGTAAGCAAATAAAGTCACCATCAATGAATAAACACACATGAATTACATCCCTATACAATTAAAATACCATCCATACCAATTACACAATTAACTATAGCTATTGTAACAGAGAACAACTTCAAAACATACAAAAAAGGACACCAACATTTACAATATACATGTAAATATACATGCAATATACATAAAAATATACATGCAAGCCTCTCCATAACCTACAGTACAGCATAAAGCCCAAAACTTACATCTCTCTAATAATAAAATACATTTAACACACATCTATGCACAGCAGCATAGCCACAATGATTTACAATACAGAAAATCAAGCTTTAACAACACTATCATTTCTTACCCTGTATGTATATATCTCTCTAGACATACATACATACATACATACATACAGTGGCAAGAAATGATATGCATTAAATTTATTTAGTTAGTGTGGGGCTGGTGTGTGTATTTTTTATTATTGTAGGTAGTGGGGGTGGGTGAAGGGGGTATTAGCCCCAACGGTGTTTATTTAGGGCTTGCGGGTGGGTAGCGGGAGGCTTGCGGGTGGGTAGCGGGAGGCCTTAACCCCTTCATGACCGTAGCGGTATTAACCGCTACGGTCGTGAAGGGGTTAAGTGCACCCGCAACCCCCCCGCAAGCCCTAAACAAACACCAAGGGCCAAATACCCCCTTCACCCACCCCCGCTACCCACAATAAACCTGGCACAGCTCTTTAACCCCTTCATTGCCTTAGCGGTTAGCCGCTAGGGTAATAAAGTGGGCTTTAAATGCATTTTTCCTGCCTCGGATGCATGCCGGGGGGGTCCGGTGCTGATATTAATGGTATCAGCTCCGGAGACCCCTGGCATCAATCCCAGCCAGGAAAAAGGCCTGATTTTTTCTAAGTGCCGATCCGCCACTCATCAGCAGCCTCTGAGCAGCAACTTGCCATCTTTTTCTTGCGTGGCTGATCCGCCAACAAAACGGTATTCTAGAGAGGCGAATAGCTCCACTTAGCTACTCGCCTCTACTAGAATACAGCGTGGCTGAAAAAGTTTTTATTTTTTGGCGAAAAGTGCCTTCTCGCTCCACCACCGGCGAGAAAAAAAAAACCGCCACCAAAACTGGCGTTTTTTTTTAATCTCGCCACTTTCTCGCTTGTTACTGAATACGGATAGGCTTTTTTGGCGGAAAAGTGTCGAGAAGTGCTTTTTCGCCGCTTACTGCATGAACCCCTTTGACTCATGTGTAGAGAAACTCAGCCCTCCCCCCTCTTCCCCTCTGGCTACCCCCACTTAAATTGAATTTCCCATCAAGTGGCAGTCATAGACTTAGCCTTGCATACACATGCATGCGCATAGACAAAACCCACTCAAACAAACCAAACTATGCAGCCTTTATTGCAGCAAGTGACTTGGGGTAAAAAAAAAAATTGTATCGTAGTGGGCACATAGAGAAATTCTAAAATACTATATAAATAATCAATTACATTTACATTATTTACACACTTTATATTAGGGAAATTCACTGAATAAAGATGTGGCTACCCAAAAATCATTGCAAATGCTATGCACATTGACTTCTTGTAATACAGATGCAGTGGCCATTATTTTAAAACATCACATGGTGCATACCTTGGAATACCCATGTCATGGTGCGGGATTTCTTCCAACCGTACCGCCTTAAGACGCAAGTGCAGGTGAGTCCATAAAATAGCATTTTAGTGTTCTGGCTTTTAAACACCTGAAATTGACACAGTAGCACAGTAGCACAGTACTGTACACATTACAATTCATTCATTTCATTGCATTTATTTGCACACAATCCATGAAATTCAAACAAAGCAACCACGATAAACACGTGTGCCTGGGGCAATTGGCCGCGTTCATGCCGCGAGGAGTACAGCAGCGCACACAAAAAATGGCACCGTGATTTGTTAAAATAATGGCCGCTGCATCTGTAAATGGGTTTTGTCTGCTTTTCAGATTTTTCGATGTTTTTATTTTAATCGTAGTGGGCACATAAAGATATACTGTTTACATTATTATACTTTAATAAAATGCAAAACTTTGCAAATGCAAAGTGACTCTATCACATATGCATATCAACCAGGTTCCATAGAGATACTCATTCGCAGAAATTCAATGACATAATATGCGTTTAAACCAGGTTCCATAGAGACACATGCGCCGAAATTCAGTGACATGCATAGGTGTTTCATCTAGGTTACATAGAAATACGCATGCTCAGGAATTGAACGACATCCACAGTGTTAGGACCGTCATACAAGGCATGCCATGAAGTGGCTGCAGGCTTATAATGCTTTGGCCAAAGGGTTTAACTAAATGACCCTGATTCATGAGAATACTAACATTGAAGTATTTAACTATGTATTTTGTCACATTGGATGTAGCATTGGGTATTTTTGTCTTTTGTTGTATACATTTGGCCACGCTCAGTAGCACTCCTTTTGACACAAATATATATATATATATATATATATATATATATATATATATATATATATAATCAAAAAATAAATAGATGATACCGTTCTGTGGCTAACGAAATGNATGCTTTTATTGTTCCTGTGCGAAGCTTTCGAGATACTACGTGTGACGTAAGACGAATCTCTTCTTATTTTCCGCGACGAATGAATTTACGAGAAGGACAAAAAATACAAAATGTTACTTAAAAACAAATGTCCACTTCGGTAAATGTTACTTTGCTGTCCGGAATCCATAACTCCTCTCCCCCCCGTGTGGATGTGTTTTATGGCTAGAGGTGTCACCCATAGGTTACTGATTAACACACAGCCAAGGCTGCAATAAACAGCGTGTGTCATGTGTCATCATGTGAAACTAAACCGGATCAAACTGCGTGCAAACAACAAGTCCAGCGTAAAACGCGACAAAGTGCATTGTAAACTTACCAAAGGGCGAATAAGATGTGGAGTGGGCAGGAAAGCACCAGACAACACACACAAATCCCGGAAAATGATGACAAAACTAGTTTTTAAGTATAAAATAAAACCTTTTGCTTCATAGTAATCACGTTGTACAAACATCGCCGGAACGACAGAGATACAATGTTCTCGCGAAAGCTCGCAAACAGAAAATAAAAGCATATCGTTAGCCAACAAGACGGCGGTACTCATCTAGTTAATTTTTTGATTATTGACGCTCGGCCGGTAAAACACGGTACTGAACCTTCTACATCGTATACGGTAACTCCATCTTCCAGTCCCTTCTATTTTGATTTACCCGACCATAACCATTGAATAAGATCGTACAGGTGACGAAGTAAATGACCTCCGTAACGGTGGAAATACTCTTATCGTCCAATTGAGCAAATGTCAGTAAGCAACCCGTCCCACTTCTATGGCACTGTCGCCCCAGTCAACAGGGGATAAAAACATAGTCTGTAGAGTGGTTTTACTCCGAGACTTAGGAATGCAACATCTATCGCGACAGAACAGCACTCACCTTGCTTAAAAGCTGTGTTTCAAAACAGTCCGCATAAAGCTGACTTCGCGTACTCGCTAGCATAAGCACAAATCTCAGTAAATCGTGAGCATTGAAAATAAAAAAAGAGTGCGCACTAGTCAGTTGACGCCTCATATTTTGCAAGGCTCATTTTCACACAGAATCCGGAACCCGCCTTAGCATGCACCGGTGACTGCTGTGTTTATATTGGGGTGAATAAACAAAGGTATAGGAAGACAGGTTGCATACCTGTCAAGAGCATGCAAAATATGTACTATAACAACTTACATATATCATTTCGTTAGCCACAGAACGGTATCATCTATTTATTTTTTGATTATTGAAGCTCGGCTAACACGGTACTGATACCTCTACATGTATATATATTTCAGTCACTTTTTTTTACCCACCATAACCTTAATAGTCGTGGTGATTACCTACTCTTATCTCATTTGAGCAAATGTCAGTAAGCCAACCTCACACTGATGAGACCCATCAAGGTTGAAACATGTCTGTGAGTGGGTTAACTGACTTTGCATCTCCCAAGTCCTTGCTTAAAAGCTGTGTTTAAAGCAGCATGCATTGACTAAGGGTTGCTCATGTAATGTGAGCATGAGATAAAAAGTGGCACTGTGTGCTCATTTGCATGTCATTTCCCAGAATCCCTTGCTGCAGTGGAAGTGCTGTTTGTTGGGTGATAAAGGTGAAAGACAGGGTTGCAGACCTGTCTAAGACATGCAAATGAATATACTGTAATATTTACAGTTGCTTTATGCTTTACTGTGGAGGGTTTCAGTCACTTTTTTTACCCACCATCACCGTAAGAGTCTGGTGATATATAATAATATATATATATCTATAGTCGATATATAATTAATAGCATTATTAAAATACTATATACATTATTACCATCCATGAACCAATAAAAGAGACAGCATCCACATGAGTAATCCAAAAGTGAATGCTATTAGAACCGCACGGTTCAACGATGCCAATGTTTCGGTCCCACAGGAAGCACCCTCCCTCCAGGGCAGCCTCTTTCGTGTAAAAGATGTGTTTTCTAAGCCCTCCTTTATGTTACTCCTTGCTGTATGCTGTCCTTATTTGGATTCCTGACCTGGTATTATGCGGTATTATTCTATGGGACGGCTCTGTCTATTTATCTCCATCCCGTGTGCGACTAGGCTCTGTGACTTACTATATATATATATATACATCAATGATATATATATAATATCCATCTATATATATATAGTGCAGCAAATAATGAGTTTCTTCATATTCGGTGAGACCTTTTATTATTAGTGGACTAAATAACAATTTAGTGATGTCATATGACCAAGGCTTTCAAGAGTTAATCCGCTCTTCTTACAGCCAAGGCATCAGGAATATACAAAATGGTTCATGGCCTAAACCTGTGGAGTAGAGGGAGAGAACTCATTTTTCTGCACTAAATCGCAACTGGATACAACCACGGCTATTTTCGTCTTTTATAACTAATCAAGCCAATGCAGTCAGGCGATTCTGGGAATGACATCAAATGAATCCACAGTGCAACCTTTGGCGTCTACAAAGCTTACATATTACACTAGCAACCCTAGCCACCACTGCTCTGCGTCTTTCGCCAGAATCCCTTGCTGCAGTGGAAGTGCTGTGTGCTGGGCGATAATGGTAAAAGACAGGGTTGCAGACCTGTCTAAGACATGCAAATGAACATACAGGAATATTTACAGTTGCTATATGCTTTACGCTTTATGCTATATGCTTTACTGTGGAGGATTTTATAACGCCCCCATGCGTTTTTACACGGCATTGCAGTATTGCAGCCAGCGGGAATAAAATGCTTAAATCACAGCCGCGAAAATAACGCTATACACCCCGGGAGAAAACGACACAAAACCGCACATCACCGGGATCTTCTGAAATTCGCGGAGCTAGCCAAGTAAGAATAAAGTTGGTCGCCAGTGTATATATATATATGATGTGGTGGGTTCTGGTGTTAGAGCTGGCTGGGATTGTGTGTTCAACCATAGAAACACGTACTATACAATGCATGTAATTCTCCCAATATACTTCTGTATTTATTTGCAATTATTATTAGACAATATTCTCTCTTAACAGGAGAAAATGTCCAAGAGCCTGCCAATCCGAAGAAGGTGCCAAATGAAGAAGATTATACATTTTGAAGAATAGCAAAGAAATTTGTGTTATTGTATTTTTCATAGTCAATTACTGTTATCTAATAAAATATTTAATATTTTAAAACACTTTCTTGTCCTCTGAGGTTTTTAGTGAAATAAGTGGTGGGTTACATTTAAATACGATATGATACAGTATGTAATAGTATCATATGAAAGTAATAAGCGATGGGTTACATTGCATTTAGATTT
>WSYH01008872.1:0-27694 GCA_036426205.1 Ascaphus truei | reverse complement strand
ATCCCTGACCTTCCTCAAACACACAATACAATACCAAGGAATACATCTATCTAATTTAATTTAGCTAAAATTTATTTTTCCCCTTATGAGATCATTTGATGATATTTCACTGCTTTTTGTTTGCCTTCCTTTGATCAATATACAAAAAGTACGGATATAGGTTAAAGTATCTGTTGTCTAAATTGAGCATAGGTTGAACTTGATGCACGGATGTCTTTTTTCAACCACATCTACTATGTAACTATGTACACTGATATTGTAAATCAATTTTTGCTTTCTTCACAGAATCTACTTAACCATCATTAAAACGTACGCACTATTGACAATGAAGTGTAATGTTGGCATCATAACATGTTAATGAAAAAGTGTCTATTGTGATGTGTAAGTTCTCCTTACATACAACTGTGACAGGGCTGCTTGTACTATTGTGGAAGTTAAATGCATGTTTGCTTTCCGGCATCAAGTCACCACCTTTCTTTCTTTCTTTCTTGCTGTTTCTGTTTTTTTTTTTTGCTGGGCCCAGCGATCTTTTTTTGTTTCCTTTATCTGAAACTTTACTAACCTTTAATGTGGTGTCCTGAGGTCAGCCAGTATAATGCAGGTATGGTTAATGTTAAACACAGTTTGATGTTACACAGCCATGGGCAGTGTCAGTTAAAAAGGAAAAGGGCGTTTCCTTCCTGCATACCATTCAGGGTAGATTATACAATGGTATGGGGGGGGAATTAAAGTAAGTGATACAGAATGTCATTTATTTTGCAGAATAAAGACATGCATGGGATGTTTGTGAAAGGTACGTTTTTTTGGGGCTTGCTATAGAAAATTGTATGTTGTGTGAAGTGTATTATGTTTACTAATTGTGTAAGTTTTGGGAGACAACTCCCCTGTGTGGTTTACTTTATTTGGGTTTGTCCTAATTAACCAGTAACAAAAGGGAGGGGTTTCTTTCCCTGGGGTCCTTCTGCACTCAATGTTGCTGCTATGTGATATGAGGTTGTCCCTTCTGCACTCCTTGTTGCTGCTATGTGATATGAGGTTGTCCCTTCTGCACTCCTTGTTGCTGCTATGTGATATGAGGTTGCCCTTCTGCACTCCTTGTTGCTGCTATGTGATATGAGGTTGTCCCTTCTGCACTCCTTGTTGCTGCTATGTGATATGAGGTTGTCCCTTCTGCACTCCTTGTTGCTGCTATGTGATATGAGGGTGTCTTTTTCTGCACTCCTTGTTGCTGCTATGTGATATGAGGATGTCTGTGGAACTTCAGTGAAAGGATGCAAACTTTCTAATGCAGATATTGCTGGCTACTCTGTGACTGGAGACACCACGCTGGGAGAACTGGTTGTTGTTCACCTGAATGTGGAATACCTAATAAAAAGAATATTCAGAGAACAGCAAAAGCCTCTTTCATTCTTCCCAGGGTCTGATGCTGCTGCTTCCTTAAATAAAAAGGCTGGGACTCAACCTTTCACAACAACCTGTACCAATTATATTACGCTGATGCGCTAATGTGACTATAGATATTGGTTGTTATAAATATTGTGTGCTAAATAGTTAAACGTGTAAATTTGAGTGAACATGTGATAAAGTGAGCAAAAGAACAAAAACACAATTTTATTTGTGACACTTAATGGAGAAGTCTCCAGTAAATGTTATAACAAATACAGGACATACTGTAAATTAATGGTACTTTTGCTATTGGTTAGAATGATGATGGTGCCCTCTCCACTGCCTCACTTATCCTCTCTGGCTATATTTTGTCACAGGTGAAGGGGGAAGAGGGTCTGATTGTCCAAACTCATGGCTGGACCGTGTCATCGTCGAAGTAGGGAGTTGTAATCCCAGCCGCAGGACTTCAATTGCCTGCTGAATCAAACAGGCCAGTTGGTTGGTAAGGCATGTCAGGGCATTGACCAGACTATGCCTCAAAGCATCAACTCCCTGTGAGGATGATGGGAGTCCACGAATATAGCCCTTTGATATCTGTTTTGCCAATGTTGCTCTAAGCAAAGTCAGTGCATTGATCACTCTTTGCTACTGTGTCTCCGTGGAGGTACCACAGACTCCTCACAGGGAGCAGCCAAAGGCAGTGGTGCAATATCAGTTGGTTATGCCAAATTGGCCGCTTCCATGGCCACATCCCTGACCTCTCCCACATCCACTGATGCCCTATGTACAGATATGATTTAAAATTAGAATATTGTGTAGCCCTGGTAAGAATTGGGGCTATAGTTCTATCCTCCTCCTGTGTGTAAACTCTGCTAAGGGCAGATTGCCAGGAGGTGACATGGGTTTCCCCCGCTTTTGACACTGGGTTGTGTGAGTGAAGGTAGGTCACGTGACCCTGAATCCAAACAAGAGACGCAGGGGCGGTGCCTACTGGAGGTTACATAAAGCAGTGTCACTTCCTATTTAGTGGTAGAGTGAAGTTGGAGTGTGTAGAGTTAGTGTTAGGAAGCAGAGGAGGGATCAGCTCATGATTAGAGCTGGTCTAACTATAGTTAGTAAGGTGGACCAAGTACCTCTCACCCTGCTTAGGGGATGAGGGAAGAGCTAGCCCCACTCTGGATGCCTTCGGTCCAGAGTGGAGGCAGGACCATCACAAGGGAGAACAGTAAGTGGATTGTGCATCACTGTACCTGTCGGCTGCTGCTGCTGCCCTGGAGAATAAAGAGACTGCTGCTTTTAAAGATAACCCTGTGTGAGGCTGTGGTAAGGATTCCACCCCGCATTCCTGGGGCTTACTATAGATGGAGGCGCTGCACCATTGAACCAGAACAAAGGCATCCACCCCGGTAACCTGTTCCTGTTATCCCCCATGTCATCGTGGGAGACTCAGGCCCTCCTGTTGCCAGCAGGTATGCACCACACAGAGACACCTAGCCAGACCCCAGAACACCTTGGGGGACCCTAACTGCGATTGGGAGGGGGAAGATGGGCTAGAATTGTAATTTAGATGTGAGTATATTAACTAAGAATTATCTGCAAGAAAAATGGGAAACGAATCCCCTGAATTGTGCTTCCAATACAATATGGAATAGCTGTATAAAGTAGGAGTCCAGAACCATAAGCAGTATACCAGTGGTGACTATAATCCATCCATGATGCCCATTTACGTGTGTATGTATAATATCCAGCTCACCTATTAAGCCACATGGGAACAAGCCGACATATGGAAAATCGAAATTGAGCAACCTCAGGATAAGCCCCGTAAACACAGAACTTACCCTATAAAAGGTGCCCGGATCTCATCCCGTCGGTCCATGCAGCTGGAGCGTCGGCATATACACACACTGGCTATCGGAAAATGTCCTGTTGCATTCGGAGTAATAAAAATCTCACGCTTGTGTACTCTGTCTGGGTCCCGGCAATGGCGTACTTCAATCCAAGAGGGAAATAGCAGAAAATAGGGTAGATGCTTAGCACAGCAGTGAAAATAGGGCTGGAGGCTGGTAATAGTAAAAAATATTTATTTTATATGCATAATAGCAAAAAAAAAAGCTGTATGTGCTGTGCACGTGCATAGTAAGTCAAACTTCTTTGTGTGTTGTCAGCAACATATAAAGTAACAATAATATTATTACTGCTTAGAGCATGAGTAAATTTGATTGGCGGGGTTATGTTTATTGGCAGCAGTGCAGTGGCAGCAGTACCGACATCATGGATGTTGAGCGGGTGGGGGGAGCGGCGGCGGTCAGTGTTGTTGAGTGGGTTGGGGGAACAGCGCTGGCGGCTGGCACCGCCGCAGCATGTCAGTGGGCGTGTGGGGGGAGTGCGTCGCCGCCGCATGTCAGCGGGCGTGTGGGGGGAGCGACGGCCATTAGGATGTGATTTTTAGGTTTGCAGGGCGGGTGGGAGCATGTCAGTGTTGGGGTCGGGCTGAGCAAGAACACAGCCCTGCATCAACTGCCAGCACACTTCTTGACGTCACATCCGTTTCATTTTCTGTCTCCACAATGCATTTTTGTCCCATTACGAATGAGGTGCCACTTAAGAAGTTTCACTTAAAAATAGACAGCAGGGTCCTGTGACGCATTTCTCGCCTGGTAGGCGCTTTATCAAAGATAAAGATCTTTGATAAAGCGGCTACCAGGTGAAAAACGTGACAGAGGACCCTGCTGTCTATTTTTTGCTATTATGCATATTAAATAAATACTTTCTACTAGTACTACCCTCCAGTCCTATTTTCACTGCTGTGTCCAGCAGCTACCCAATTTTCTTCTAAGAATGATCTGCAACCTAATCCAACCACTTAAGTGTCCATTGTATGGTCTAACCATGTATTTTTCCAGAATAAAAAGACTTTAAAAAAATTGCATACCCTTTAGTCAATATGTTTGAAAGATGTGTGTTTAAAGCTTCTCATTCTATTACGTTTGTTCTCCCATGAGTATGACACTGACAATTAAGGCTACTCATGTGTGTAAGCAATGACTGTAAATGTTATTATTTTTTCCTAAGTGAGCTCCACTGTCTACAGTACAAACATAATTTTACATTGGAGAGGCACACCAACAGGAATTGTAGATGCTGGGTGCACATTCATTGCATTCCTGCTGCTGCAAATGTGTAACCAATGAAAAGCAAAACGCAAATAGCACACCAGTCTTAATATACAGAAATACCAAACATTTCTTATAGCAATAATGCTTATATGCAAAATGACACATTCATCTGGACTGTGAAGTCCTGATGAAGGTGTCATTTTACACAAACACATTGAATGTTTAAGAAATTGTTTGTATTTCTCTATAATTATACTGGTGTCCTAGTGTATTTATTGTTTTTTATACCATACCTTGCCATTTTGTTATGCACTCTGTTTCTGACATGATGGCATTGCTTCTTAAATATGTATCCTGAAATACTACTACATCCAGTGCAATTGCATCTATGTATTTATGTGAGTGAATAAGTTCCATTATAAACTATGGGAATGTAGATGCACTAATGACAAAATGTTCACATTCACGTCTTATTATGTGATAATTTGTTTTATGTTGTGTTGTGTAATTTGTAGATCAAGTACAGTCAACTGTAGAAAGGACTCCACTAAGTGATTAGTACAGGGGTGGCTACCTGTAATTTTCCTTTTCAAGTCAGAGGTTAATTTAATTAGTGACCATCCGCAGGTGTGTCAGTTATGTTGGTGTCAGTTGTCAAAATTTGGATAACTGCGACATCTGTAGATGAGTCTGTTCCCGTCTCAGCAAAAAATGCCTTCAATCATAGGTTTCTAAAAATTGCAAAACGTGCTATAAATTATAAATGACTAGCAGTTGATCCAACATTCAGGATCAAACATAACATTCAGGATATTGTGGGGAGAGCTGAAACACAGGGCATTATCTAGAAACAACTGCGGTTGTACCTCACGGTTGAGGAACCTATTATCCCTGTTTTTACACTCTACCCAAGATACATAAGAGGCTAGAGAATCCCCCAGGATGGACTACACCTGTAGAAGCCGATAGGAGTTCCCTTTTTGAACCCATAGGGTTTTTTTTAGACAAAATGCTTCGACCCCGGGTGGAGATGGGAAACCCCGCATGTCCAGGACACTAAACAGTTTCTGCTAAAACCAAGGCTTTTACAACCATTGACACAGGATACGATTTTAGTCACATTGGATGTCAACAGCCTTTTCTCCTCCTTTACCAATGTGGTGGGTGTGGGAAGTTGAATTCTACTTGAAGAGGCTGTCATCACTAACACTTCATGAACAAAATTTCATACTGACCCTATTGGTGATATATGAATATTATTTCCTCTCTTAGGAAAATCTCTACAATCAGATTAGGGGTAAAGCTATGGGACTCAACGTGCCCCGTCCTATGAAAATATCTTCATGAATCATTTCGAGGAGATCTGTGTATACAACAATCCCCAATACATGAGGTTTGCCATATTTTGGCTTAGATACCTTGATGATGTTTTTATGTTTTTTATGGCCACATTGACTCCTTGTTACAATTCATGGAGAACTGAACACATCAGTTGCCCCTACCTCCTTTACACTGCACCATGACATTAAAGAGGTGTGTTTTCTGGGCACTAGAGTGGATAAACAGGGTGACTTGATCCAGACGGATCTAATGTCTAAGAGACTGATTGGAACAAACTATTACATTACAGTCATTTTCATCCTCCGAGCACAATACGCTCATTACCAAGGAGTCAAATTTATAGGGTAAAAAGAATTGTTAGTGAGACGGTGTAGAACAATAGATTGGAGCAAATGACTGAGGGATTTAAAGTCTGGGGATACCCTACACCTGAATTGAATGAGGAATTGGCTTGAATTAATCTTCTGGATAGGGAATCTTTATTACTATCTAAAATGTTGAATCCAAAACCCAAGAGGATTCCATTTGATAGTACATACAGTACGACCAGCACCACTATCAGTAGGATGTTAAGAAAACACTGGCATCTGGTTGGCGTAGACCCGGTATTGCTGACAGCTCGTCATCTCCCACTAATGCCTAGAAAGGCTCCTACTATGAAGGATGCCCTTGGCAAAGCTGACTTGGGATCTATAAAACCCCTGGGGACACACTTCAAGGGTGCCCCCATTAGGCATATACATGGAAAGCCAATATAAATTCACCATTAGGTGTAAGGTTTTGGACCAACTGGTATACACACACTTCCTAAAGGCTGGGCACAATATTAGCCAACTCCGCTTTCAAATTATTGAGATGGTTTCGAATCCCCACCTGGGAAAATGGAGGACTAATGGATATATTAGTTGGGTATGCTACACCCACATTGTATTAAGAGGGAATATAACCTGACTAACATATTATGATTGCTTTTGCTGGTTGGCACCTGGGCCTTGGTAATTATTTATCATTGGATGGGCACATGGACACAGGGTGTATAGCGAGTATCGAATGGCACTTACTGCTAACAAGTTGGTTATGTGTGTTATTGCATCCTCTTCAACATTGCCCACCGCACATACAGTATGTCATTCTTCCTGTGGACATTTCCCTTTGCCCTGTGAGTCCTTCTATTTTCAATAGTGTATAATCCATATGCCAAAATCTCTTGTAGTGAGTTGCCCTCTACCCCATGGAAGGTGTGGATGAGTAAGTTGAACTATGGGGGACCCATTGTCTATCTCAATAATTGGTGTTTTTTCCTATGTGTGGGTGAGTAAGAGGGTAGAAGACAGCTATGGGTATTACTTCTGCCACCACATATGACCCACTAATGACTGTTACATTATGGTTGGAACTAGATATTGGGTACCTACCATCAATGAGTAAGTCTCTATATGCTATATATTTGGAATTTGTGTCGCTAATATTATAGTTCTGATACGATTTCTAGACTATGACAATTGTACGCAGATGGATAATAACATTAGTAATCTAGGGTTCATTATCAATCAAAAATCAGAGCTATAATTGATGCTGTGATATTTTAATTCCTAGAGTATCTGATTGCAATAATATAATCAATTTCTGAAAGGATATGATTAAGTGCACATTCTATAAAATAGACATTACTCCCTTCCCATATCGGTCAGAAATACATGATGAAGGATTATACGACCTGTAATACTGACTTCATAGTTTATTTGCACAAATTCCCGTGTGGCCTGGCATATGTTGGGGAGGCCAAAGAGCGGATCAGACAACTTAAATACACCATTAGGTGTAAAGAGTTGGACCAACCATTATCCGCACACATCTTACAGACAGAACAGTATATTAGCCAACTATGCTTTCAACTCGTTTATTTGATTCAGAAGCTTTGTCGGGGTGGCAACAGGAAAGTTCTCCTTAAAAAAAGAGAGGCGTATTGGATAAAAAATTGAGCATGTTATATCCTTGTGGCCTTAATAGGGAGTATGACATTGGTAATTAATTTTTTGGGCGCCAAATCTTCCTTTTATCTCACTATAAAAAGCCAGTGCCTATGGTACTAGGGTTAGGAGCTTGACCATGGACTATTTTGGTCCAAAACATTGCCCATTTTTTCCATGTTATCTGCCATATGGTACAAATAAATTAGATGTTTGATTATCTTTAGGTGAGTGCTGCGGACTCCATTTTCACTATACAGTATATTCTTTAAGAGCGGTTGGTGATCCTGGCCCCTCTGCTTGCAGCCAATGGGAAGATAATTACTAATTTTTCTATGTATTCGAGTGCAGCAGGCATTATTGTGTTTATATATATATATATATATATTGTGACATAGTCCAAAGATGTTAGGCAGCTTTCTGGCCCGTTTTAGGTCAGAAAGTGCAGAAATAGTTAAAAAATGATCCATTCCACAGCTTCACATTAACTCAGACTGGTGGATGGAAAATCCAGACCGCAGATTTCAATGGGTCTAGTTCTCCCTCACCTGCTCTTCTAATCACTTGCACAGGTATTTAGAACAGAGAGGTTTGCATTTCAGTCTAAATCCTTAGAGCCTGGAGGCTGGGGGTATCGCTGCTCCCCCGTTTCCAGTTTCGGGGTGGACGGCCCCTCCAAGTATCACAGTACCAGAGGATTTGCCTGGACACTTGGGACCGTGTTCCCACCACGAACAGATAAGACAAAACAAATGTTTATTGCTGTTGCTAAAAGACTGCGCTGTATCTAGTGACCCTAAATGAGAGGGCATTGTTTTAAGCTGGGGAACCAGGTTAGTTGGCCCAGTTAGTTGGCAGTTAGAGGCTGATTCTGATGTGTAGTTAGATCCCTGAAAGGGATAGGATTTCTTTATATGATTTGGTTTTTATTTCTTAAAAGTGACACTGTGTGAAATGTTATAACACTGATGTGAGTAAACCGCTGAATGAAAATATCTGAGTGCCTCTAACCTACACATGTTAAAGCCGCAGTCCCTTACTGGGATGAAAATAAAGCAGGCAGAAGCCTGAGTTAAGCAATATAATACTTTGCATGATCCTGTTTTTTGTATAATTAACCCTAGAAGACTGTGTCGGGAAGAACCCAGACAGACGTCAGCGCTACAAAAGAGGGGCGTTTGTCACAATATATATATATATATATATATAGCAAATGCAAATATACTGTATGCTCAATTGGATGTCTTAGGCAGGTCTGCAACCCCGCCTATTTATATTTATTTATTATTATTATTATTATTATTATTTTTATTATTATTATTATGTTTCCATTAACCATGCTGCCTGATGAAAGGGGTTAATCCACTAAATATTATTCTTTACCTACCCCACTTTTCCAACTGTATGTGTATTAGACAATTATTATTCATACCTTTTTTAATAATTAAGTTAATATAACTAGATAAAGATACCCCAGGAGCACAAAATACAAAACTTGCCACAGCCAGCAACATGCCCAACTCCTCCTAACTATTGTTGGGATAAGTGTGACAATACAAAGAAGCAACTCAGTTTTGTAGTAAGTAATATTTATTTATAAAGAAATTGTTAAATAACACAGACAAAAAACAACACTGGGGGTATAACCACATTTATGTCCACCTTGTCTTACACAGAATGGGTTCCTACTGAGTTTGGCCAGTGCTGTATCTTCCACATCCTCGAGTGTGCTCACGTCTATATGCAGGAGATGGGCTGCGGGGTAGATATATTGGTGGTAGCAGGAGTACTAGCTGTTGACACAGGACCGGTTTCTTCACTTACTGTATGAAACATGGTGTTTGTGGCCTCAAGATTGTGATTGCCTCATTTGAAAGACAAAACACACAGTTGTTACTATTTTGGATTTGTGATACTATCTTTGCAATATTGGTTCCCCAAAAGTTATGTGAAATATATATATATATTTTCTAGTATGGCATTATTTGCCTTACATGCCTGGAGTCATTATTTTTGTTTTTTAATTAGCTTTCTCATCATATCTTGATCCAAAACAGCTCTTTTTTTGCACTGTGCTAGCCTGAAAGCTCCCATTCACCTGTGCTACATCTTGGTGAAGCAGAGAAAGTTGCTTCCGATGTGTAACTTGCGCTAGGTGGAGAAGCATGGTCTCCTGTGGAATGCTCATCACAGAGAGTGCACGTTGAGCTTCAGGTGGCTATTCAAAATTAGCCACTGTTTCTGGAGCCGGGAGATCTTGTGCTGTCGGCTCTAGTATTAGTGTATATACTGCTCCAGAACTGTCTTCCCGTGTCACATCCTCTGCAGCCTCTGAAGAGGGTAATCAATGTGGTATGAGTTTAGGTGTATTAAGCCAGCAACGAACACTTACAATAATATAACAAGAAAATTACAGTTTTGTAATAATTAATATACAATTATTGAAACTTTCTATATAAAGGTATATTGATCACTGTTGAAGTATATTCATTATTAGTTAATGACAATGTGTTTGGTGTGATGGGTGACAAGTGCAGTATTATGTGACATTCACAGTCCAAATTGGGAAAGTGTTGTGTAGATACGCACGTACAGATAGAGCATGATTTATAAACATTTTAGCCACAAGGAAACTGCAGCTCAATGGAGGATGATCGAAGTGCGACCGCAGTTTCTCCACACCTAAAGGTCTAAGACACTAATTTCCCATCAGGATTAACACAGCGGGGGTCCCTGCTTCTGAATAGGACTCCCGCTGTGTAAATCCTTCCGAGCTGCCACTAGTCCGGAACAGCTGCGCAGAGAGAAGCTGCACCTCTCTTCATAGCTCTTACAGGTGATCCCAATGTTTTTATTTTATTTTTATTACATAGGATTGAAGATTGATGTCTCCAGAGCTGAATCACATACATGTTAGGTCTGAGGATCCCCTGCTTCCCGAGGTACAGGACCTGTACTGGCACATGTACCTCGGGAAGCAGGGGGTACTCGGACCTAAAAGTAATGCGTTTTCAGTTCCGGTAACCCCCTGCTTCAATCCTATGTAATAAAAATAAATATAGCTTGATTACCTCAGTGGCTAGCCGTTACACTACTACCGGACTTTACACAAGGATGGGGGTACTTGAGGATCCCCTCCCCAACTAACACCTTTAGGTCACTGAGCCACGTTCATCTCAGGGCTTTTACAGACATCAGGGCACCAATCCAGCGGGATGTCTTAGAAGTCCGGAGCTGCTCATTCTTATCTGCTTTAGTGAGTCACTAGAAGCATACTAAGTGGGGACTACAATAAATGAGTATTCCCCGCCCCCAGTGGTCTAAATGAAAGCCCAAATGTGCCTAACATGTTTGATACACTATTTGAGGGGGACTTTCATTCATCAATTTTTATACAAACTTATAAAAATTATGCTATGGGTGTTTTCCATGTTTCTCCCTGAACTACGTGCACAGCAAGTTTCAGCTCTCTGGGAGCTTCCTAGCCGAAGTTAGCACACAGCCGCTTTTATTCCTCAAGCGCTGATTTTAAAATCACTTTTTGCTCTTGCCACCTTATACCTGGAGATACACTGAACCCCTTTCCTGAGTTCTGGGGATTTGGGCATATACTGGGGGACCCTGGAATGTGACTTCCCCCTGCCCGGTCTTACTGTTCTGGTCTGTGCTGAAGCAGGGAGATTTGGCAATGAGCTGCAAACTGCTTCCTAGGGAGGATTTTGTCTCATAGTCTGTGTCTTCATGTCCCCAGGAATCTGGTATGAATCCTGGGTACATGTTTCGGGGTAACCAGCAAGTCGGGCCCCCTTCTACCCAAACACACCCTGACAACCCTTTACCGTAAAATCATCCCTGAAACTTATGCCATTGGGCATCTCCACTGGTTAGCACTCCTGGAACAGTAAAACACACACATACATCTTTATTGAAACACAGTGCATATGCCATAACTGGGTTGCAGAGCTGACACTTCAAACCCCCAAGATGGTTCATGGGCACCCAGCCGGGCATAATACCTTTATTGTTGGCCTGTATACCACCTCACCGTCCCAGGTAGTAAAAACAAAATGTAGTTTATTTGGGTAAACCTGCGTACAATACAAAGAATACACAAAATACAGATACAAACACACTTACTTCGGGTCTTCGGGACTGATCAAGGGTCAGAATTCTTGAGTGAATTGTTACAGTGTCTCTGGGATGCGTGCGGGGTGAAGCACCAGCGCATGACCTTACCACCCTCAGTCCAACGGGCTATGTGAGAGGTTCAATGGGACCCTGAAGAAGATGCTTCGAGCGTTTATAGAGGCTGAAGGAAAAGATTGGGAGATTCATTGGCAGCACTTGGTGTTTGGATACCGAGTGGTACTGCAAGAATCAACCGGATTCTCTCCCTTTGAGCTGCTATATGGTTGCAGGATCCGGGGACCTCTTGACTTATTCCGCGAGGGATGGGAAGGGCAGACTACCAATACTGATGCATCTGTATATCATAGAAACCCCAGAGTAGGCTCCAGCACACTTAAGATAGATAGACAGACGTAGAGAGTCTCAGAATAAGCCACAAATTTAATCACGTAAACAGCAAATTAATATACAAAATTGGAAATGCTAACTGACAAAAACCAGCGCAGTGCTGGTAATGGTAAAAAACAGTACAGCGCAATGCTGGTAATGGTAAAAAAACAGTACAGCGCAATGCTGGTGAAGATAAAAACACAAACTGGAACCATATAATAGCAATGGAAGAAAACACATACAGTAAATAATTAGTACAATGTTAATTATCCTTAAGTTCAATTATTTCATATATGTCCTGCTTGCTGCTGAGCCCTGATTACTGGGACTTGAACCTTGTTAACTTTAGAAGTGTTGGCCCTCAGAATCCTGGGGTATCAGTAAGCTCTCATACCGCGACGTCATCCAACTCAATCCGATGCCATCCACCATGAAGATCCGGAATAGGTAACCAAATTCTTCTTTCTTTCTTTCTTTCATCTTCAAACACCTTCTTCTTTCTTGATCTGTAATTATTTCTTGCTTTTCTCCTTCTTCCTTCATCTGTTAATCCAAAAACCCCAATAGTAAATCCTCAACACAATGTTGTCTCGTCATCTTCTTGAGCTCAAATGAGGCGTCAAGGCCTTAAATATGGCATTTGACATCACATTTGTGGGTCAGATGGTACAGCTCCAATCTGATTCGACGCTGTATCATGTGCCCGCCTTCTTTTTTTTTTCTAAGGATGTGACGTTATCTCCAAGGAAGGTACGTCACATTCTTCAAACCACATGGCTATATCAAATGGTATTATAGCCAGTGGGATTGAAGACAATCCCATTGGTTACTGTACCATGTGATAGGTTACATGAGTTCAAGAGGATGTGACGTCACTTTAAGGGATGGTGTAACGGGGCCTGTATCTCGGGAAGAAGGGGTTCCCATGACATGAAATCAATGTGGTTCTGCTCCGGACACCCCCTGCTCATTTATAATATTAATACAATTTCATTTAAAAATAATCATTTTCGGGAGAGATTTGCGCAGGAGAGGCGGCTCTCTCACTCTGCAGCAGATAGAACTCGCAGGGTGACCCCTTTTCAGAGGAGCGATAATCTCATCGCAGTCTACTCACCATTTTAGCAAATGTTGCTATCACTGGTGTTCGGGGCTTTCTGCATACAGTGATAGCAATCGGACTTTAGTTTATAGGCCCCTAAATCGGAAGCCAGGAGAGGGATTGACACTGAGGCAGGTTTAAGGAAAGTTAAGGGATTCTAGGAGCAGCATTTATGATAGATTGTAGGGGAGACAGGTGAGAGACAGGAGACGAGAAAATAGAATGTCACAATACTCAGGACAGTAGAGAATGGGAATAGACAAAATTGGAGATATAGCGCACAGCCAGGAGAGTGGGTCCAAAATAGTATAAATAATATAGCTTTATTGGTCCATTTAAAAACGGAGGTATAACAGCCTTCTACATGTTTCGTGCAAATAGCATTCTATTGCCGCGGGGTTATGTGATGTCATGGTCGCCATGGTAATGCGGCATCAAATGACACCGCCAGTCACGTGATGTGACGTCACATGACCCTGCAGCGTCATTTGATGCTGCGTGAGGTAAGGGGGGGCGCAGGAACGGAGCGAGCATGGCAAGGGGGGGGCGCAGCAAAATAAGTTTGCGCTCCCCTGCTCTAGATACTGGGTTTATGAGTACTGGGCGGTTACAAGGAGTGCAATATGCTTTCTTTTTTATATTCATTACTAAACATGCGTTCTGGCTATGTATTATAACTATTTAATTCATGTATTTCTTATCATTGCTAATAAATGAACTAGGGGAAAAGGTAGAAGTGTAATGAATAAAGAAAAAGAGAAATGCGAAGAAAAGGAGAGAAAATGACCAAATCCATCAATGTGAGTAAAAGGGGGAAAAGTGATAAAAACTGGAAATAATAATAAAAATCAGCATAAATGTATAATCAGTGTGAAGTAAAAAGACGGAGAATAATGCATCAAAAAGAATACAATTGAATGTCTTTATGTTAGGTTAGCATGCTTCCAGTATGTACATCAGTCTTTTATACATTGTGTTTAACGTCCTCCCCTGTGGAGAAAAACAATATAAATATTATTTTTCGTACAATTTTACTTAAAAGTACAAATATCCGCACTGGTCCTACAGAAGTGAAGATTTGTGCATATTATACTGTAGTGGACCAGCACTTCATACTGTACATCAAATCGTAGTGTACTATGCTTCTGTAAGCTTTGTCTACACAGTGTATTTCTTGAAGGTTTCACTGCGATTGTGTGTTTTCATGCAGACTTCTCTCAATAATGACACCCTATTAATTAAAAGAAGATGCCACTGGGGGCCATATTTACTAAGACGTTTTACCTTATGAGACACTTTGGGGATGATTTAGAATTAGTGCATCTAAGGACAGTGGAGTCATACAGTAGCAGTACAGTAATTTATCTTTGACAAGGAGCCTTAGCGATATAGGGTGAATCTTGCTGCCCTTTTTGTCCCCATTTTGTTATCTAATTTTTTTTAATAAAGAGCAATACATAATCATGTTTTTACTCCATTGGTAATTTAATCCTGTTGGCGTGATTGAAGTAGTGTGCTGGATGTTTTATATATATATATATAAATATGGGGAAAGGGGAAAACATCGGCGCAAAACTGCTAACTATACAATGAATTTGAGCATGAATAGACTGGGGATATGTTTAGATTGCTGGTTACTCTGAAATGAAATGAAAAGAGAACAAAATATAGTGAAGTACTCCCCCTGAGGAAGGTCCCATTCTGTAGGACCGAAACGTTGGGTTTCTGGATGTATTTTTGCTTTCACTAATACACTTTGATTTTCAACATTGAGTGCTGTCTCTTGTTTACCAATCCTTGGAACGGTAACGTATAACTACATTCTCTATATGGGACGTGCACCTGTGGCTTACCAGCACCTATTGGAGTGCCAACTGCCTTATCTGACTATATATATATATATGCAAATATAACTGTATGCTCATCTGCATGTCTTAGGCAGGTCTGCAACCCCACCTTTCCCCATTATCACCCAGCATACAGCACTTCCACTGCAGCAAGGGATTCTGGGAAATTACATGCAAATGAGCACACAGTGTCACTTTTTGCCTCAATAACCATTTTTAACATGGTTCCCTATAGGCTTAAGCTTGCTGCATGGTCACAGCTTTGAGCACAGCCAGGGTTAAGGTGCATACCCAGAAAACCACCCACAGACAGCTGTTTCGACCTTGATGGGTCTCATCAGTGTGGGGTTGATTTTACTGGGAATGCAAGAGAGGCTATGGGATAGGCTAAACCATAATACTGAGTTAAGTTATGGTGAGTAAAAAAAGTGACAAAAACCCTCCAAATATATATATGGGGAAAGGGGAAAACATCGGCGCAAAACTGCTAAATATACAATGAATTTGAGCATGAATAGACTGGGGATATGTTTGGATTGCTGGTTACTCTGAAATGAAATGAAAAGAGAACAAAATATAGTGAAGTACGTTTAGTAAAAGTATATGCCCAAAAGTAGATCGCTACTTACAAAGTAGCAGATGTTAACAAGCATATAGGATATAATAATCCTCTCCATCCTGCTGCCTGGAGTTACAATGTATCTGTCCTCCACGTGGAGCACCGAAATCCTCCGTGCTGGTTCTCCTCTGGCTGCAGCTTTTCTCCTTGACTTCCTGTTTGTTCCTCCGATCTCGCGAGACTGGCCCGCTGACGTCACTCAGCCGAGATTTTGGCCGTAATTCGAGTGCATTCAGCTTTTCAGTACTCTCTCTGCTACCAATATATATATATATATATATATATATATATATGCAAATATAACTGTATGCTCATCTGCATGTCTTAGGCAGGTCTGCAACCCCGCCTTTCCCCATTATCACCCAGCATACAGCACTTCCACTGCAGCAAGGGATTCTGGGAAATGACATGCAAATGAGCACACAGTGTCACTTTTTACCTCAATAAACATTTTTAACATGGTTCCCTATAGGTAATGAAAAGTTCAGTCCGCGCTCTGGCTCTTTAAACTTGGAGTGTTGGTCCCTCTCAGTTCTCTTGCTGCTTCTGTGTTTATGAGGTATCTCCCCCACCTCCAAATGTGGTCTCCACCGGAACCCCGATGGTGATACCAATATCAGCAAAACAAGAAAAAACACAAAAGCGCACCAAGATGAGAGATAGATATTGTATTAGCAACAAATAATAAAATTAGTAACTTACATATAAAATTTCTTTAATAATCCCTGATTCTGGTGTCTATCACAGGAGTAGGGCATCACATAGGAAGTATGAAGGGTAATCTCAGTTCTGAGAGATCAGACCCGCGCGCTGGGGCTGTCTCTGTTCACTCTCCTGTCCTCCACGTGTGGTAGCGTGGTGCAGAGTGTAGCACACATGTGCAGGAACCGGGGCCTTCAATAGGTGTCTTTAGGATGCCTGTCCGTTTTTGATAGCATAGAAACGATCGGAAATAAGCAGGAACGGTACACTTGAGTGTGTACTGGTGGTGGGTAGTAAAACCGCCAGCCACAACAGTCGCTTCGTTTAACAAAGTAAACTTCTTCAGGCATCTCATTGCATATATATATATATATATCTCATTGTATAGCATATACTGTAGTAGTGAATTATGTTGCAAGGGTAAACTGTCTGTGACATAGTCCGCACGTGTAACCCACTTGGTTAGTTCCACTAGGTTTTTTTTTTTTTTTTCTTGACTTCCAGTCCATTACAGTAGAGGCAACTCTTATTCGAACAAAAACCAGTGTCAATTCCCCAATAGACCCAGGTACACCCAGGTACATGCTGGGTACATGCCTTAAACTTTCCTTAAACTAGCCCCAGCATTTCTGCATTGATTAATGGCCTATCAGATTAACAGCGGGGGGTCCCTTGCAGTCCCATTCAAACTGAATGGGACTGCCAGGGATTCCTACTGTGTTAATCCTATGGGTCGTTAGTCAATGCAGAAATGCCTTAAACGTGCCTCAAACTAGCCCAGAACATACCCAGCACATACCCAGCACATACCCAGAATGTAACCCGGCTAGTTTACGGCAAATGCTCGAATAAACGTTGCCTCTACTGTATATCCTCAGAGTTCATTTTATTGCTTTCTGTCTCTTGCACATGGTCGGACTGTCTCTTTAGCTTCTGACGGAACTCTGGGGCCAGATAGTCTTTGTCTTTATATTTTGGCCCAGAGTGGCGAGATCTGGAAAAATTCAAGGCCAGCGTTGACCTTAGTCGCTTTTGCTTTGCAACCTTTGAACCTTTATGGTACTTCTTACTGCCATGTATTGTCTCACGACCATCTTCACTCTCAGAGATTTGGGTTTTTCCCTTTGAGGCACTTATATGGTACTTAGAAAGTGAAGCACTAATTACCTGGAGCACCTTCACCTTGATGGGGCTCTCACTAACTCCGGCTGTACCCTGTGGTATTTTTCCTTTGCAGTCGGCAGGCATGTAGTCTTGGGCCTCTCTTTCCTGAGGCCTACATTAATTCTGGATAACCAGTGACGCATTTCTCAGGGTTTGATAGCGAATCCTGTTCTGTGTCATCCTAGTCAGAGACTCAATTTTTATAGTTGCTCCTTTCATACTGAGGAACCTGTTTCGTACCATGTGGGCATGGTAGAATGATTGAAGAACACAGGCTGCTTTATTCCGGCGATTAAACTGACACATTTTCATCCCTCTGTAGGCAGCCTGTAGGATGATAGTTGCGGCGCGTTTACGCCAATAATTTTCCCTTTCCCTTCTTCCTTGGATAAGAGCTTTGCAGTGCTTCTGAATTATTCGAATGCTTTTCTCCCTTTTCAGTACATTAAGTTCCTCCGCGAGAGAATTCTGTTTTGTGCGTGTATCTCACAATTCTGTTCTCAGCGCCTCCATCTCTTCCTGGTGCTGGCTCTGAGTGTGCATCAACGCATTCTGTAGTGCTTCCTGCACTTCTAACTTTTCCTTAGTCAACTGTTTCTTCACTTTTTCTGCTTGGTTTGTCAAATCTGAATTTTTCATTTTCAGACTCATTTTCTCGCTTTACAGTCTCTAAATCACTCAGGGCAATCTCATGGGTTTGTTTCAACATTCCCAGCTCTGTGTTCAGACCGTAGTCCTCCAGGCGTGAGTGTTGCACCTCTGTGCTGAGCGCGTGAACCTCTTGTAGAGCCTTCCTGTATTTCTGTTTTAGGATAGCAATCAATTTGTCAGACTTAATCTGTTTTTCATCCATGGTGGCAATTACGGTGTTGGCCTTTTCCAGACTAGTCGTCACCTCTTCCAACTCACTCCGTAAGAGACACTCTGTTTTCTTCAAAGCCTTGTGCTCTTGTAAAGCTGGGAGTATACACCTCTGTAACTCTGCATTCGCTTCTCGCTCCTTCTTCAATCCCTGCCACAGGACTTCATAATCATGGCGGGCAGCTCGGAGAAATTAAAGCCTCTTTATCCTGGATCAAGGATTCAGCATCCCTTTGCTCCTCCATTTCCTTTGCCACCGTTCCCATGACAATTTTTTTGCCCATCACTCCGGTCTGCAGCACATCTCGGCGCCTTTCTGACGCATGTCCTGACAGCGCAGGTTCAAGTGGCTTGGTCACTTCTGCTGTGACTTGAGGAACAGTTTTCTTTTTCTTCTTCTTTCTTTTTGCTTTATTAGCTCCAGAGATATCAGTGGTACTGGGCACACACTCACTGGTATCAGCTTCGACATCTTGCTTGCACTCACAGGGCGTTGCTTGCTTTTGCAGCTGTTTGTCTTTGAAAATTTGGAGGCACACATCTTCCATGTGACCTACTTCATGACAGGCCCAGCATACTAAATTCATCTGTGGGTACGGCTCTCTTCCAGGGGCCACATACGAGTCGTCGTCATCCTCATCGTATGGCCTGAAGGGACACTGTTTTTCATGGTTATGTACATTACAAAACAAATATTTCACGTTGGCCATTTTAGAAACCCGGCAGGCACAACGTGCTAGCTGCAATTTTCACTTTCTTCTGTGTATGATGTAAGCACAACTGGTTATACACAGTGGGACAGACTTCACTCATAGCATCTGTACTTTTTACTTCGGCTGGGCGGCCATTTTAAACCCCCGCATTTATTTGCAAACCCACAGACCTTTTAGTGTCGACCCACATTCTCCACCATATGTGAAAAACGCCCCTCTTTTGCAGCGCTGACGTCTGTCTGGGATCTTCCCGACACAGTCTTCTAGGGTTAATTATACAAAAAACAGGCCCATACAAAGTATTACGTTGCTTAACTCAGGCTTCTGCCTGCTTTATTTTCATCCCAGTAAGGGACTGCAGCTTTAACATGTGTAGGCAGGAGGCACTCACCTATTAACATTCAGCGATTTACTCATGCAAAGTTACAGTAGTTCCCACACTGTTACTTCAAGAAACAAAAACCAAATCATATAAACAAAATCCTATCCCATTCAAGGATCTAACTACACAGCAGAATCAGCCTCTCTAACTGCTGCTTGGCCAACTTACCTGTTTCCCCAGCTTAAAACAGTGCCCTCTCATTTAGGGTCACTAGATACAGCATACAGTCTTTTAGATATAGCAATAAACATTTGTTTGTCTTATCTGTTCGTGGTGGGAACTCGGTCCCAAGTGTCCAGGCAAATCCTCTGGGACTGTGATACTTGAAGGGGGTGTCCTCCCCGAACTGGATGCAGGGGAGCAGCGAAACTCCCAGTCTCCAGGCTCTAAAAAGAGAGCCTGAAAAGCAACCCTCTCTGCTCTAAATACCTGTTCTAGTGATTAGGAGAGCAAGTGAGGGAGTACTAGACACATTGTAAACGGTGGTCTGGATTTTCCATCCACCAGCCCGAGTAAATGTGAAGCTGTGGAACGGATAATTTTGTACTATTCCTGCACTTTCTGACCTAAAACCGGGCAGAAATCTGCCTAATATCTGCCTAATATCTTTGGACTATGTCACAATATATATATATATATAACAAGAAAAAAAACAATGAAGTAGCGCCTATATAATACCCTGAATATACAGCTAATGGAAATGAGGAAGCCTAGCGGGGTGGTAAGACTGTAGCTAATGCAATATGATAAGAACTTCTAATCTCAAAAATACATAATCTAAACTTTATCAAAAAATATAATAATAAGTAATAAAAACATTTTAATAAAAAGTATAAAAAAGATAAAAATCGGAAAAAATTAAAACATTTGAATAAACAAAGTCCTGTTCCAATATGTATTGGACCCAGGTGACTGCAGCCGTTTTGATGGGATCACCAGTCCCTGAACAAGATCTGTGAAAGAAGAAGAAAAAACAGGCGCACACCCAGTGCATTAACGTAATAAAAATTGTATTAAAGGAAAATTAAATCAAACAAATGCCCACTCACAAGAGTACTGCAAAATGAAGCATGTATGAGATTGGCTCTCAGAAGCCAGCAACGCAGTCCACTCGGTCCAACTCGAGGTATTAGCGTCCTCCTGTGCCCCTCCTTTGTGTACCCGGAAACAGAATCACTCCTGTTTGGTGCCCGGCAAAAGGAGTCCAGGTGGTTCAAAATCCTGTTTGCCGATAGCAGGATCGTAGGAGACTCAGGAGCTCACGTCTCTCATCCAGCAGCAGACAATGTTCATAGGCAAATGACGGCCGCAATCAGACCACGCCCTACACGTTTCGTCATCTATGGGACCCACTAGACAACCCTTTGCAGTATATATAGAGAGGTATTTCATCAATTAATTAATTAAGCACATATAACAAAGTGAATAACAATAATACAATTCATTTGTTTTTATGAGGACCCAGTTTGAATTAACTAGAGATCGAGGTTGAAGAGGGACAAATAGGGATTAATAGGGATTAAAAAATAGTGGAAAACATATATCTTACATATGTTCGCAATGGAAAAATATATTAACACTTATTAATCTTAATTTAAATAATGAAAAAGAATAAAGAAAAATAATAAATTCATTTAACTTTTACCAAGAATGTAAACAATATTTGAGCATTATAAGACTATATTTATGCAACACATATTCAATTTACATGTATATTTGGATAATCAATCCATTAATTAACCTCTTTCATATACAAATTTACATATTTTCAGGAACCTGGAGAGAGACATATTATAATTCTAATTAGACAGTTGTTTTAAAAAATATTTCTAAATACCAAATAGAGATGATTTATTAGTCTAAATTTAAATAAACCTTACTGTGTTAACCATGTGGTTATCATTATTATTAACCTTATCCACTGTAACTACATTGTATCTATTTACAAATAGGTCAAGGATTGTCAACCTGCAAAAAACATATAATCATATATATTAAATATCTCATACCTACATGTCATATGTCAATATATATGAACGTGAGTACCAGGTTGAATGAGTCTAAGAGGAGCCAGAGGAGTAACAGAGTAAACCACAAATGGCAACAGATGGATTGGAAGCAAGAACAGAAGAAAAATGACAACTTACTTCTAAAATATAGGGTTTTAATAAACATGTGATATATATATATATATATATATATATATATATATATAAAACTGAAAATCTTGGTTGTGAGTGTCTGTAGACCATTTGATTGGTCCGTCGGTCCGCCCGACCTCCCATGGCTCTCATTTGCCGGTGTGTCTCGCCCCCCCGCTGGGGCTCGCCTCCCCCCACGGATCTCATTGGCCGGTGCGCTCTAACCTAGGGGCCCCCAACCCCCGGCCACACTGCTGCTGCCTGAGGTGAGGAAATGCTCCCTGGTGGTGGTGGCGCTGGATGTTGCTGCTGCTGGGGGGGGGCTTGACTGAGACGTGTGAGTATTTGCACCCCCCAGCTCTGTTTTTGCCCCCTCCCAGCTCCGTTTTTTACCCCCTCCCAGCTCCGTTTTTTGCCCACCTAGCTCCATTTTTTACCCCCCCAGCTCCATTTTTTTTGACCCGCTACTAACCAGCTCTATTTTTGCCCTTGTCCCCCCCCCAGTCTGTTTTTGACCCCCCACCCAACTCCGTTTTTGACCCCCCCAAAGCTCCGTTTTTGACACCCAGCTCTGTTTTTGAACCCCCAGCTACATTTTTGACCCCCCAGCTACGTTTTTGACCCCCCACCAACATGCACACAACAGTGACACACACACAGTGAACACAACCAAACACAGTGACTGACACACACAGTGACAGACACACTGACACACAGTGACAGACACACTGATACACAGTGACAGACACAGTGACAGACACAGTGACACCCAACCCCCTTCCCCCGCCCTTGCCTTCCCCCCCTGCCCCCCCACCCCTGCCTTCCCCCCCTCCCCCCACACCTGTTTGTCCCCCTTCACCCCCACCCCTGATTTCCCCCCCCACCCCTGCCTTCCTCCCGCCCCTGCCTTCCCCCCACCCCTGCCTTCTCCCCCCATGCCCCTGCCTTTCCGCCCACCCGCCGCCTGCACTCCTGCCTCATCCTTTCACCCACCCTCCTGCCTCTGCCTTTCACCCACCCGCTGCCCGCACTCCAGCCTCTGCCTTTCACCCACCTGCCGCATCACACCCCTGTGCCCCTCAGCTTCCACTCGCACTCAACAGACACCTGCCACCTCTCACCCACCCACCACACTTGACACACACCCGCCGCCTCTCACCCACCTGCCGCCTCCGGCCCCTATGCACCGACATCACTAACCAGCTGCCGCACCCACTCACCACCCACCCGGCGCCTCCCACCTCACACCAACCCGCCGCACTCACACCCCTATACGTCGACATCACTGACCAGCCGCTGCCCGCACTCACCATACTCTCACCATACATATCTATATATATATATATATATATATATATTTTTTTTTTTTATATATATGTGTGTGTGTGTGTGTGTCTATATTACACATCATCCCCCCTCCCAGGGATGAGAATTCCAGTCTCCACACACTTCTCTTTAACAGAAGACCTTTATTCAAGTCCTCAGCACAGCAGCAGTTTTACGCAGGTACAGGCAGTCACTCACAGCAGGCTGTCTCCCTTCTGGATCCCTGCCCTCCACTCTGGGCCTAAGGGCCACCCAGAGTGGGGCTAGCTCTTCCTAATCAGGGTGAGCAGGTATTTGGGGGGGGTAGGGATTCCACCCCGTATCCCTGGGGCTTACTACAGATGGAGGCTCTGCACCATTAGAAGGAGAACGGAGGCATCCACCCCAGAAACCTGTCCTGTTCTCCCCCATGTCATTGCTGGAGACTCAGGCCCTCATGTTGCCAGCAGGTACGCACCACATTCAGAAACGTAGCCAGACCAAGAAACACCCTAGATTACCCGATATGAGATTGAGTGGGGGTACATGAGCTACAATTGGAGGCGCTGCTCCGGACAGGTTTTCAGTGAAGCAGAGCTGAAAGTAGTATGTACACTTTCAGGGCAAGTGCTGCAGAAAGATGGGCATTTTTGGAGACTAGGGGTAGTCTCTCGCACAGTACACCCTAGGTGCCCTAAGAGGGTGATATAAATTTGGGTACCCTTGGCTATAGCTGTCCTTGTCGCCTTGAGGCAGATAGTCCGGTGTACAAGGAGAGAGTTCTGCCTAGCCTGGGGTATGCCATGCATTTTATTCACTGGTTAGACCACTATTGAGCACTGGTAAGTGCATAGGAACGAGTTGCACTTCAGACACTGAGAGTAGCACTATCGTGGGCTTAGAGGGCTCACTAAAGATGGCGGCAATATGTACATGTGCTCTGCGGGGCACGGAGGAGGTTAAAATGGCGACTGCAGCGCCATTCACTGCAACGTGTGTTGCAGCCGATCCAAAATGGTGACTCCCGCCAAGCCTTGATCGCGCACGGCAGCGTGCAAGCAGGCTGTGCGAGAAATGTGGAGGGAAATGTGCAAGAACGCCAGCTAAAAGAAAGGAGCGGCGTGAAAGCTGTAACCGCGCCCACCTGTGCAGTGACTGGCCAAAGAACGAGCCCACGTCACCCAAAGAGAGACAATTCCCCATCTCTACCATACACCAGAGGGAGGGGACACACTGAGAACCAATCACAACGGTCCTCCCCAGTGGAAGGAGGGACAGGAAGTGAGACTGAGGAACCTCACTCTTGCTTGACTGGTGACAGAGAAGGAGCTACATGTCGAACAAGCAAGCTGATTGAATCAACCCCTGCGAAAAAGATGGCTGACTTAAGCATGAATACTTATCAGCTTCCAGGAGGCTTCCTGGTTGTGGAGGTTGATGGCCGTGAGTATCTACGGTGCCTGTGCATCCAATGCAGGTTACCGGGACCGGCCCAAAGTACTACAGCACAGTGCCAACAGTGTGGCGTTTTCTACTTCTGGCCTACCGAGCCATTCCCTGCTATTTTGAAACCGCGAGAGGCCTCTCCAGTGACACTTATCGAAGTGGGGGAGGCAGATGCGAAGGCTGCTCTGGGCCCATATATCACCCCTGCGGTAGGGACCCAGGCCCAGCCACTAAGATGTGCTCCGACGGAGAAGAGAGCGACCGCAGTGGAGGTACCGAAGTGTGCCCGTTTCGTACCTATACCCACTGGCGGTGCAGCAAGGACCAGATGTGGCTCCCCAGCAGAGGTGCCATTGCCGTCCTCGTCGGATGATGAGAGACACAGTCTGTCATCAGTGGTGATGCACCGGCCGGCAGACCACCCCAGCGGTGAAAGACAGAGCTCACTGGTGGAATGTAGGCACATATTCTCCACAGGAGGTTGCTGACGAACTAGACAATCGATGGAGAGAGATTATGCAGATGGTAATAACCCCAAAGGTTCATTGTCTTATATGATGACATTGCGCCTGAGGAGCCTAAGTACTGGGTACTGCCAGGAAAGGCTGGGAACCGGAAACTTACTAATTTAAGCCGAGCAGATAGTGCCATAGTGGCGAGATATAGACAGTCTCAGGGGTATGAGTTCCCGTACGTACCAGAGCCAATCATGCAGGAGATTGAGGATCAGAGAGACACCTTGCTCAGAGACGCAGTCATTGAGTACTTACGAATTAAGTTTGGTAACTCTGCTTATCTGAAGGAAGACAAGATATGTTCCTTAATGAGAGTTTGGAGTACAGGCAGGAACATATTCATGCACAAAATAGTGTACAGGCCGGAGAATGCGCATATTCAACCTTTCTTTGTTAAGATTGTGGATCATAATGGACGGGATGTAAGGAAACCTGATCCCGTCATTATTACTGAGTTATGGGTTCTCCATGTTGGGAGTTTCCTGCTGTTATGTCACCATCTGTGTGTTACAGCTCTGTGTACACAATGTATTAACTGCAATGTTTGTATATTAACAAAACACAGAACCCCAGCAAGCTCTTTTTGGGAACCCCTGAGCCCCTGAGTGTCAAAATGGAGTGTCTATTGAGTGTGGCATATGTATACAACTGACTACAGAGAAGCCCAATGCTACATCCAACATGACAAAAATATACAGTAAAATACTTATATATTCTCTTGAAAAGGGTAATTAGTTTAACCCTTTGGCCAAAGTGTTGTAAGCTTGCGAGCCCCGACAAGGCAGACACCTGTTCGCAATCCTTACACTACCAGATAAAATACTAATATACCTCTATTAGGATTAAAAGTCTTATTTACCTCTATTATGAGGGAGAAAGACCACACTGGGTCTATATCCAGCAGAATGACAGGACCTGCAAACTAGGGAAGTGGTGAGGGGCGGGCTAAAAACCTGGGAAGGAGGAGCCACTAACCTCCAACAGCTGAAACAGCTGAGAAATGGTTAACAAAACACAGAACCCCAGCAAGCTCATGTTGGGAACCCCTGAGCCCCCATAATATATATATGTATATAAGTGTCAAAATGGAGTGCTATTGAGCGTGGCATATGTATACAACAGACGACAGAGAAGCCCAATGCTACATCCAACATGACAAAAATACACAGTAAAATACTTATACATTCTCTTGAAATAGGGTCATTTAGTCTAACCCTTTGGCCAAAGTGTTGTAAGCTTGCGAGCCACGACAAGGCAGGCACCTGTTCGAAAGCCTTACACTACCAGATAAAATACTAATATACCTCTATTAGGATTAATAAGGTTTTGTTAACCTATTCACAGCTGTTTCAGGGGGTGAGGGAAGAGCTAGCCCCACTCTGGGTGGCCCTTAGGCCCAGAGTGGAGGCAGGGACATCCAGAAGGGAGACAGCCTGCTGTGAGTGACTGCCTGTACCTGCTGTAAAGCTGCTGCTGCTGCTGAGGACTTGAATAAAGAGTCTTCTGTTAAAGAGAGAGTGTGTGGAGACTGGAATCTCTCATCCCTGGGAGGGGATTCTGTGGTAGGGATTCCACCCCGTATCCCTGGGGCTTACTACAGATGGAGGCACAGCACCATTAGAAGGAGAATGAAGGCATCCACCCTAGAAACCTGTCCTGTCGTCCCCCATGTCATCGCGGGAGACTCAGGCCCTCCTGTTGCCAGCAGGTACGCACCAAATTCAGACACGTAGCCAGACCAAGAAACACCCTAGGGTACCCGATATTAGATTGGGTGGGGGTACATGGGCTACACAACCTCACACTCATGATACCCATCAAGGTTGAAACATGTCTGTGAGTGGTCTGTACTTGCTTTGCTTGTCCCATGCTGTGTTTAAAAGCTGTGTGAACGGCGATGCATCAGCTTAAATAGGCTCCATGTGTATGGATATTCCAGGCAAAAGGTGACACATTGTGTACTCCTTTGCATGTCATTTTCCAGAATCCCTTGCTGCAGTGGGAGCACTGTATGTGAGGTGATAATGGTTGAAAGGCAGGGTTGCAGACCTGTCTTAGACATATGAATGTGCTCACAAGTGATATTCTTTATTGGTTATATGCTAACGGTGGAGGTTTTCTGTCGCCTTTTTCACCCACCTTAACTTAAAAAATATGTACACAAAACGCGTTGGGCAGTTATTTGGAGTTTATTCTTGAACAGAGGCAAACATCTCACGAGTGTGTGTTCGTGTATAAGTAGTAGAAGAGGCGTTTTTTTCTAAAACCCACCCCCAGTGACTCATTTCCGGCCAAGGAGTGAGGGACAGCGTGTGAAGCAGTCCCGAGAAAGCCGATATCAATCTGATGCCGTGGGAGTTAACATCTTACCTTCTTAATACTGCGCATTTAATACAAACATCTTAAGCACAAGATTGGATTTACAACTTCTTGGTATTCCATCCACTTGGACTATATACAGACCCACTTTGAACTCTTTAGGCGCCGGTTTGTATTTTTTTTAATGACGGTACCTAAAACGGATGGCGTGGGGGCCTGCAACCGCAGCGAGAAACCGGAACCTCGC
>WSYH01000907.1:70502-153979 GCA_036426205.1 Ascaphus truei | reverse complement strand
TGAGGGGGTACAGTGTGACGGTGAGGGGGTACAGTGTGACGGTGAGGGGGTACAGTGTGACGGTGAGGGGGTACAGTGTGACGGTGAGGGGGTACAGTGTGACGGTGAGGTGGTACAGTGTGACGGTGAGGGGGTACAGTGTGACGGTGAGGGGGTACAGTGTGACGGTGAGGTGGTACAGTGTGATGGTGAGGGGGTAACCAGGCAATCAATAAAGGTATTATGCCCAGTTGGTTACCTCTGAGCCATATTGTGGGGTTTAGAGTGTCAGCTCTTGGACCCATTTGTCGTACATGAAATGTATGTGATTGTGTGCCAATAAAGAATGTGTGTGTTTTACCTTTCTAGGGGTGCTAGCATGCAGGGATTACTAGGGAATGAGTTTGTGGGGGGATTTAGCGGAGGGGGTCTTCTCAGATTGTGCCTAGATAGTCGGGGTCCAGAGTTGCTGAGCGTCCCAATAATGTACCCGGGAGTCAGGTCAGTGAGCCCGGATACATGTAGGCACAAGGCTCCGGTCAAAATCCTTCTCTGGAAACGTTCGTGACTCACCGCTAGGAACTCCCTGCTTCAGCACAGATCAGAAAGGTAAGTGGGGCATAGGGGTATAAGGTATCCCCAGAACGGCACCAGGGTCCCCTCAGTAACAGAGGGATCCCCAGTTCAATGCCCGGTTACCCAGAACCAGTATAGAGGTTCTGAGGGTACTCCACCCATATATGAGGTTGCACGGGTTTTTTTGAAACCTAAGTCCGATTTTCAGAAGGGAACAAGATACAGCCCTGAGAATGAACCTAAAAGCGTCTTTTCATTCTACTATTGTGTTTCATATTGTTTAATAGTACAGATGCTTGTGTATGGTATTATGAGCTGGGGACTTCGAGGTCCACGGTTCTGAGAGACCATGTGGCTATGAAGCTTGGTGCCACCGAGTCTGCTGGGGTCCCGGACATGAAAGCCTCAGAGGTTGCCAAGGTGTGAAAGCCATTTGGGCAGCGAAGTTAGCCTCAAGTACTCACGTCATGGGATGAATGGAAGTCACCGGACCACCATTTGCCCAGCCCAGACTTTGAGGAGCCTAACTCCGCGGGTGGCTTCTGATTGGCAAGTGGCAGAGGTGCCAGGTTGGTGCATGCCCATGTCAGAATCCGAATCCGTGCGTGCCCAGCTTAGATAAACTGGCAGAGCTCTGATAGGCTGCTGGATCCCACTTTTCTGGGCCAATTTCTGAGAATAGGACGTAGTGGTCGCGGCTGGAATTTCAAGCCGAAAAGAGTACCAGATGTTTGGTACTATCTCCCGGACAAGGGATTTCTGCATCTCCGGAGCGGATACAGCGGTGGAGTCAGGAGCTGCATGCAGATTTACGTTCCAGGACAAGTCCTGGTCAACCTAAAGACTTTGTTTTATCTCTTATGTCACCTAGGAAAGGTTAGTTTTGTAGCCCAGATCCCCCAGTAAGTGTGTTTTCTTCTGTATTTTGTAATTGTGTGTCTGTTTCTATGGAATAAATGACAATTTGTTTTACTAACTTGTTTTGCTCCGTGAATGATCCCGGTAAAAAGGTGTAAGTGTCACGGTTGTGCTCGCCACAAACCTGGGTCGGACCACGTGGCTGAGGTGGGGTTGTATAAGCAACGACCTTAGACCGCGCAGGTTGATCCGGATTGTGCAGTTCATAGTCGTACATAGTAGGGTCGGGACTGGAGAAGGTAGCAACATCTGTGGACAAGCCAGGGTCAGTACTGGAGAGATCAGGGTAAACGTTACCCAAGCGGAGTTTCGGCAACAGGTAGTCAGGTGTTCCCCGCTTCAGCTTAGGAGCGTGGGCGCGGGTGTGGGTTCTGCGTGTGCGGCGACCATGGCCCATGGTATCGGTCTCCGGAAGGGATAGGCTGACTGGAGTGGGCACACCGCCTGGCAGCACTGGTAAACCAGTGCTTCAGCGCAAGAGTCCAGAGCGGGCCTGTGCAAAGAGAGAGAGAGAGCTACAGAACTCAGGACTCATAGACTGGCCTCTGCTAAGGGTAGGGCAGCAGACCAAAGGAAACAGGGAGCTGAAGTATACACTGGAGATGCTCCGCTTCAGCACAGGAACCTAGACATGGCCTCTGCAATGGAGAGAGAGCAGCAGGCCCCAGGAACCGGTTGACAAGCCTCTGCTATGGAAGGTCAGCAGGCCTCAGGAAACAGGGAGCTGAAGTACACACTGGAGTCCTCCGTTTCAGCACAAGAGTCAGGGACAGGCCTCTGCGTGAGACTAGCAGCAGGCCTCAGGAACAGTAGATAGGCCTCTGCTATGGAAGCACAGCAGGCCTCAGGAAACAGGGAGCTGAAGTCAACATGGAGAGTACTCCGCTTAAGCACAGGAGACAGGAACAGACCTCTGCGTGAACTAGGGAATAGAACTAGAGAGATTAGTACACAACAGAGCCAAGCTTAGGGCTTGTGGCAGAACACTTGTGACATCCAGGAAAGATTATGCTCAGCAGGGAAGCATTGTGGGAAAGGTGTCTTTAAAGGTCAGTGAACCAATAGCAAATGGGGCGTGTGACAGTATTGCTTTAATGAGAGTACCAAGGGTGGAGCTGCAGTACATATCAGGAGCAGTGTTCCAGGGCTGCACAGGTCTTTAAGGCAAGGCAAACCGTAAACTAAGGTGCGGATCCGTTACATTACCCCCCCCCCCCCCCCTTCACGTGAGACCTCCAGGCGAATAAGACCACTCATAGAGTTCGGGGACCTGGAATTGTTCCTGAACTGTCTGGGATTGGGAGTAGAGTCATGGTCCAGAGACGCGTGGGCACTCCTTTGCGTACCCCCACCCCCCAGTGAGAACTGCGGCCAGACAGGGCCATCCATGGGCCTCGGGGACATTGAGTTGTTCCTAAAGTTTTTTAGGCAGAAAGGGGATCCGTAAACGAGCAGTTCCTTGGTGAGTACTGTTCTAGGATATGAGAGTGGTGGTAGAGACATCATTGGTACGTGGCTCGCCCTGTGAAATGGCTTGGGAATCCAGGGCTGTGAAGAACCAGAGGGTTCCGGAGCAGAAATGGCAGAAGAACCCCCACTGGGAGCCCAATCTTTAGTAATGGGACCAGAATTTAGGATAAGCGGCATCGATAGTTGATCGAATATACCAGGGCGACCTTCGGAACAGACAAAGTCTAGGTTGACCTCTGCATGTAGGAATTTGAGACGGTTTTCTCCTCCAGAGGTCTCCCAGGTAGTGGTCAGCGAGGGTATAGGGTGGGTGGGAGCATTTCCAGGTATTGATATGGAAGGTGACAAGGCAAGCAGTAAACCAGGCATAGAGACCGAAATCTTGGGATACGTACAGAGTATTTCCAACACAGAGGAAATAACAGGGGCAACAGAAGGTTCCGAAGGGGAAAACCATGGTTTCGCAGAGGCAGAGAAGCAATCAGCAGTGGAGCTCCCAAATACTGTAGAACCCTCAGTGGGAGATAGTATTGTCTGGGGAGTAGGAATAGGCTTTGGGGCTTTAATATCAGGAACTTGAGAATCAGGCAGAGCAAGGGTAGCGGAGGGAGGGGAGCTAGCATCAGACACTGAAGTCTGTACTTCAGTGACAGGGACCTGAGAGACAACAAAAGCAGCAGCGAGTAGAGGAATCGACTCCGGAGCTGAAGGCTCGGAATCCATAACAGAAACATCTAGCAATGCAGGGGTACTGATAGGAGAACTAGCGTCAAGAGCTGGTGCCTGAGAGTCAGTGACGGATAATGGGGGAGTAATGATGAGAGTTAAAGAGACAACAAGCGGCAAGTTGGAAACATAGAAACTCTTAATAGCAGAAACCTTAGAAGTAAAAGGAGTCTTATCCAAAACTGCAAGGGCCCTAACAACAGGGGTGCTTGTCATGACAAAAACATAAATAGGCATGTTTACTAGTGCAAAAATTCTGATAACGGGACTCCTAGCCAGTGGTGAGGGTGTCTGGGTTTGACTAGTGAGAAAATCAGATATAGTGATGTGACTTAGAATCAATCACTGAGGTTCTAGGTTTGCTGGACATGTGTGAGAAAGTACCCTTTAAGACAGGAGTTTTAATTTTTACCCCGAGTAACCCAACGGTTGCTGGGGCATATTTAGACACAGTGCTGAGGGACTGAGGTTTAGCAAGGGCAGGAAAACTAAATAGCTCAGATTTAAACACCAGGACTAGTAACATAGGCAGGGTGGTCTCAGACTGTACTAAGGGAGTAACAGATATGCTGCCCCTGGAGGGTTTGCATGGGCAGAGAAATCAGGGGAACCAACAGCAAGGACGGCCTCTATAGGAAGAGATTCTGAATCTGAAGGAAGGTTTTTACCTCTCAGAGTAGCGGAACGGACAAGGCAAATTTCACAGAGAGCGGAGACTGTGTACAGGCTTCTAGCTAGCACATATGAAAAAGCCTCACTTTTGAGTGAAAACAGTGTGTCAGCAAACATTCCTGGGAACACCACATGAACCCCAGGAGGGGCATACTGACCACTGTACGCTTTTAACCCTAAGCTTTGAGAAGAGGAGAACACAGACAGAACACGGGGGGTAATCACAACTGTACTGGTCTCTGAAGTGGGTATTTGGTAAGGAGTGTCTGGGAAACCAGAAACGACTGCAGATTCCACGAGGTGGGGACTATGCGCTGAAGCAGGGATCACCGTTCTCTGGGTGACAGACTGGTTCAGCGAAATACACAGGAGTGGGAACTCTGCGATCAAGCTTAGAGAAAAACCTGGTACCAGAATACATTTAACTGGAAACAGAACTTTAGCCGAAGTTTCAGGGGGCACAGCAGCTGAAACTTGAGCTGAAGCAGGGGGTTTATAGCAAAGAATATCTAAGGACTCCGCAACGTTAGGGGAGTCATTCAATGCAACCTCTGCTGTCGGACTTGGGGTCTCATTCTCTGAGGCTAAAACGGAGGCATTAGCTTGGAGGCAGCAAGAATTTACAGGGGTTAATGCAGATAGTAGAAAGAAGCTTGTGGGGGGCGCAGATGTCACCATATGTGGGGAAAAAATAAAAATATATGGTGTAGTATGTTCTACAGAAAAAACAGCTCAATGAATCACAATTGGGGACTCACAATTTTTCAATAGAATATCAGCAGTGTATAAGTTGTGTGGAAGGCTTGCTTGATATGAAGTATCAGGCTTCAGCAGGATAGACCCTCAATGAAAGAGATGACACTCTTAGTGAACATTGCATGTTCAATGTATATATATATTTATAAAGCAATAAGTATTGCACTCACATTTTGCACTATGTGCATAGACACATAAAAATAAAGATGCGCAGCTTTCGTGTTCACCGTCAGCCCCACTCCCGAGATCGCGTCGCGTCACTTCCGGTTTGGCCCATCGCGTCACTTCCGGTTGTGATCGATCACAGAATTGGAACCCACGGGTCAGGGGGGGGGGTGCTGGAAACACTCCTAGGCTGCTGCAGTTCAACTCTACACATTTCGCTTGTCTCCAAGCTTCGTCAGTAAACTAAGGTGCGGATCCGTTACAGTAAGTACCTGGTCTCCGGTGACATGTAGCTGTCACGGTAGCTAGTGATAGGTTTATAAAACACACCAAAATATATCTGGGTTGAATTGAACACGACTTAGATATAATAAATATTGTTTATTCCTTAATGAAGGTGAACACACAAGATATACAAATAACAGACAAGAATTAGCACTTACTTAAGGGTTGAACAATGAAGCCATCAGGATACAGGATTGGCAATTCATTCAGCAATACAGGTTCAGATGAACACGAAAGACCCTGAGTATAGAGCTTAACTCGTTTATATGGAGTTCCACTTCTGTACTCTGGCATTGAGTGCAAGTAATTGGAGAACAATTATCTGCATCCAATCCCTCCTTGCCACCTCAGCTGAGGGGTACCGTAATACCTGCCCACTGGGTGGATATTATTCTAATCAGGGGCTTATTTCCCTAACCCCCCTCCCACAAGACTGGCGTCTGAATGTCTGCTTTGGCCAGGAAACCCTTTGTCCCAGGGTGTGAAACACAACACTTTTTATCAAGTACCCACGTCCTTTCTTTTGTGCTAGCATACACAAGCAGGGTGGGGACGCCTTTGATCAGGGGTTTATTGTAGACCACTTGTCTCCCTCCTGAGCATTAACATACCATATGGGCTCTGGCTTTTTCTACCAGACCCAAAATACAATACATTCTTTAATATCTTCACATATTAAAATAATCCGTTCTGTAGGTCTGAGTGGGCTGAAATTTGCCAGGTCCTCATGCCGGAAGACCTTTGCCAAAGTGGCCAAGTTTCAGCCTTCCACGACACCCAGAACCGGAGATACAAAAAACAAGTTTAAATATCCTATTAAATTTAATGCAGGATTATCCACTATAGCTAAAAGAAATCTCTGCTTTTCACTCTCCCATTGTGAGAGGCTCCGCCACAATAGGCTTTCAGTGGAGCAACTCGGCCATTGAAGTCAATAGTAAAACCACACTTTTTTTATATTTGCCCATACTCCGTCTGGTTGATCGTAGAGGGCTGGAAATGGCCATGCAGTCATGCCAGAACAGTGACTACATTCGATCCAAATCCCAACCCTCTGGTACTCACAGAACCGGAGATATGGGCTTACACTTTTTACCCGGTCGGACTTAGCCGTTTTAACGCCACGCAGCTTTTCCCTCATTGGAATTAATATGGCCGGCGTCGCCATAGGAAATGCATTGTCCGGCGCCGCCATAGGATTCCATGGGACCTCTGCTCCACCATTAGAGTCAATGGCGTGACCCTCGTGGCGAGCGCGACCCTTTACGGGGGTCCCTCATTCTCGGACCCGGTGGTGGTCGAGTGTGGGGGTTCCTAGGGTCTAGGGGCAAAAAGAATTTTATTTCTGGGTGCCCTAGAACCTAAGTTTCCCACGCCAATTGTATTTGAACTTGAACTCAGTGTGATCAAAGCTCTCTTTCAGATATTGTATCCGCTTCTGCGGTCTGCAGTTTGGATGGCTGCCAACCCGTTCCTGGAGGTCGGCGTCGAGGAATCCCCATTGAAATGAATGGCTCCATTGACTTACAATGGGGAACCGCCGCTCCTCCTCTCGGGCGCCACCTGCAGGTCTTCTACGGAAACGGGCCCAAATCGCTGGAATCTCCATAGGGTTGTATTGAGCCCCAATGGCGACCTATGTAGAAACTGCAAAATGGAGCCTGCAAAGGCGGGAATAGGGAACAAAGGGCTATAATCACTCCTTAACTATTAACCCCTTCCCTCCCGCATCAACCCCAGTGTATATGTTGGTGCAGACACTGGAATGGGAACAATACATATTTACAGGGGAATACACATTTGGGTACTGAAGCAGGGTAAAACATATTACTGGACCGCAGTCCAGTTAACCCCTTGCTTCCCAAGTGAGAGCAGAGGGTGGCCAAATGGGGTGTAACCCCTTTAATACCGGGCCAAACCCCCTCTCCCATGACAGTAGCCACTCCATTTTTTTCATAGGGAATGATGAATGATAGATTAGAGGATAATCATTACTAAATAGCAATGACTGGTCATCTTTTTTCAAATGGGCTTCTTGTAACATAATTATGCCTCCCCTTAGTCTTTTAGCCTTCGACAGAGCTATTCGTCTTTTTCGGGAGGTGTTTAAGCCTTTGGTATTTTGAGAAATGATATTAATTGGCATGGTAATATTTCAGTGGTATATAGTGTGGGTGAACAGAGTGATAACATATATATAGCAGAAAAATCAGTTCATCAAACTTCATAAATATTTTGGTTCAAGAACATATGTACCAAAAAATACAAGTTATTGTAGGATATGCTTGTAGGACTGGACATAGGGAAAGGGTAGACAAGGTACTGTAGGGTGGGATACACAGAGGACCCTGGTTCCAAACTTTGTTTGGGGGGACCAACCAAAATGGATCCTGTGGTGCGAAACCATTGCGTTCACAGGATAAGTATATCAACTTTGTGAAATCCAATGGGTTTCACAAGAAATAATCCCTTTAGATATGCACTCTACCTATAAATAAATAAATCAGTGTTGCAGAAATTTCTGCAGAGTCAAATGTTCTGAACCTGTCAGGAACAACAAGAGAATGCATGGATCTTAGGAAACCCCACTAATACGAACAAAATTAAAAATAACAAAATTTTATTAACATCTATATCATAAATAAAAGTGACATACAAGTGAAATATATAATGTAAATAAGTGACATACAAGTGAAATATATAATGTAAATAAAATCCCCTCAGTGAAATCCGGACCAGCTGTAGTATTATGATCGTAAGACAGGACAGGTTCTATACATATGGTCACTGGGCTGTACTTTGCCTCTAGATGTCCACAAGGTGGCACAATGGCCAAATAGAAAGTACCAGTGACTAGCAACCTGTAGCAGTAAGACAGTGGGTGGCTGGTGTTTAGGTGAGACATTCTGGGCTCACCTAAACACCAGCCACCCACAGTCTTACTGCTACAGTGCAATGCGAAGCCAGGACCTCCTCACTAAACCCTGTGCCATCAAACAACTTGTCCTCTCACTCCAAGGACAAAACCCCACACAGATTAACAACCTGCCAAAAAAAGAAATCAACTCAATCGCCAACGAAATGAAGGAGCAGTATGTGACAATGTGGGAAAATGATATCCAACGCTCAAAGAAGCTGGAGACCTACCACAGCCTACAAAGAGAATACACTCTGGCACACTACCTACTGAAGGTAAAAGACCCAAAACAGAGACAGACCCTGAGCCAGTACAGAATAAGTGCCCACAGCCTAGAAATAGAAACAGGCAGGCACAGACAGAACTGGAAGCCCCGGGAGATGAGACTGTGCCAAAAATGTGAGCTAGGAGAGGTAGAAGATGAAACGCACTTCCTGTTGCGTTGCACACAATACTCTGAAGTGAGGAGTGCCCACCTAGAGAAACTCACAGCTGTTATCCAGAACTTTAATAATACAGAAGAGAACCAAAAAATAGCGATCCTCCTGGGAGAAGATGAAACCCGCGCAGAACTGGCTGCACACTATATCAGCACCTGCCACAAGCTGAGAGACGTACACTAACCCCTACACCCCTGTACAAAACTGTTACCCATATACCCTGCAATCATTATACCCTACCCCTAGTATTCGTGTAATTATTATCACCCTCCCCCTATTATCCACGCTTTGGCAACACGGAAATGTTCTTTCGTCATGGCAATAAAGCTGATTTGATTTGATTTGTGTATGACCTGTCTAACCAACTACAGTACATTGGAAAGGAGACGGCGATGGACAGCGGAATGTACATGAGCCTCACAGGGGAAAGGTGATACACCATTGTACTGTGTGTGTGGAACTGCGCACACTAAATGATGTCTGTATATTTCGCAGTCAAAGTGTCTCAATCCACAATTGCAATTCTTGTTAAAATTGCGGACCCCACACATGCGAAAGGGAGTATGGCTGTGTGCACTAGATGATAATCTCCTGGCAAGGTTAGCCACATACCCATATATTAACGTGCTCACATGAAGCTCTGCGTGTAGCTATTGCTCAAGCTATGTGATTGCACCTGCTGCTGATGCTACTAATAATAATATTGCAATGTCCGTATTGACTCAAGAAGCGGACACCTAGGGGCACTCATTCCTACTCCACTGAACTCATATCATTACCCTCCCACTGAACACACGGATATTTAGATTTATGATCAATTATTAATATACAAAGATACATATGTGTAACGGGTTTTCCCCCCCCCCAATCGCAGATGATACTGTGGAGGGTGTAGGAACATACAACGTTACTCGGGTGTGGTGCGTTACCTGTTGGCTCACAGGAGGGCTGAGCTTCCGCCACGGGGAACCTGGGACATTACACACTACTAGGGGTTAACTTACACGATGCAGCGCCTCCACCTGCGATGGCTCCCACCAGAGGGGGAGTGGATCCTCGCAGGACAATCACTATAAATCAATACACACACAGGGATATATAATAACTAATACTATTTACTTCTGTAACACACATATAACCACATAATGATACCTGTGTCCCTCGCTCGAGGAGACACCTACTGCGTCACGCAGGACGCTTCCCCAACACCAAGTGAGCCCACCCAGTGTCCAAGGAAACCCCACCCCATGTCCCACACTCCTGTGGAGAGTCAATGGGTGACTGCGCAGTCACTATATGAATAGGCCTGTTGGTGCACTTATACGTTAGAGATACCTTCCGAGCACTCCGATGCTCGGGTCTGCAACTCTCTTCTAAAAGGGTCAGACGTCCGTCTGATCCTATCCAGGTACTTCGGCCGTGGACCCCAACGAGGGTCCCACCGCTTCACGGGAACACACCAGTCTCTTGGTACAGCAACCGAACCACAGGAACAGCCACGCCGCTATCCCTGTCTATCCTTAACTAATCCTAGCGTGACAGGAACCCTCACCTAGGGCCTGTCCCTGATGAACCGCAACCTGGGTGGCTTAGGGGAAATCTCCTAGGGCCTGCGGAGTAATACCCTGCCCCACTCCCCGAGCTACCCAGTCCCTAATCCTCCCTAACAATAGCTACTCCTAACACCTAGCTACTAACTCCCAGATACTACCAGCCTGCAGCGTACACACAGCTAACACCGTTAGCCTGCAGACATTCACACCCGCTGCACTCACTGCGCCCAACACATGCAGCGACAACACACAGCAGCCAATCCTTCCTACACCATACACTGGAGAGGGAGAGCCATCTGGGACCTAAGGGGTTAATAGTATTCCTACTCCCCTAACGAGGCCCAGTCCTGACTCCCACTAACAACCGATTAACCTGAGTGACAGGGTCCCTTACTCTAGGGCATTCCCTGGCAACACTCACTATGTGTGATACCTAGAGCTATCTTGGGCCAAGGGGGTGCTGGCTAGTGCAGGGGATCCCTCTCTCCCGTACCCTACCTCCTTCCCTTGTCTGCCTCCTTGCTCTGCTCCTTCCTGACTGACACGCAGCTCCAGCCCGCCAAATGTATCTATATCCCTCCAGGGCAATCCTGCAGCCCTATTGGCTCCTATCAGGCACCTGGTGCCTGTCTCCCTATGCCTCCTGGGAATTGTAGTCCCGAGGCCCTTACTATAACATTGGGGCCGCGTGCGCTCCTCCCCTCTGCCTACACTAGCTCCCAATGGCCGCCGCGATCTCTCCCTAGGCTTCCCTACTCTCGCGCGACCTCCTAATAGCTGCCTTAGCTCCCTACCCCTATCTGCGCATGCGCGACCTATCTGGGGCTCTCCTGCCCTCGCGCGATCACTGCGCATGCGCGACTTGAGGCTCAATGGCGGCGCCCTGCTCTGCGGCCGCCGGGACCTTAGAGACGCGATCGCGGCCTTAGCAACGGCCCGATCGCGTCCCCGGCAACCGGCCGCAGGCAGGAGAAGCCGCGCTGCTCCCTGCTCCAGCCCCCACCCTTGGAAGCAGCCGTCGGGGTTCTCAGTACCCGCGATCGAGCTGCACCAGGGAAGGGGGGTCACCAAGGAGAAAAAGGTGACCTGGCTACATATGTGTAAGTGCATACTGTATAACCATTTGTGTTGTATGCTAGGTGAGAAGGATTTTGTTCCAGATATTATGCTACATACGATTAGGGGTTTATGCATTTTTGGGATATTCTGGTGTATGATATGTAGATACATACATGTGTGTATGTGTCTGTGTATACATAGATTAAATACATGTATGCATGTGCATGTGTGTGCATGGATATGTGCACTCATAGGTAGGTAGAGATGTGTGTGTATATATATGCAGTAAGTTATTATAAACTGCAGAGCATATACTGTTATTCACATAGGTGGGCATTCTCATCTGGTTATCACTGATACATTTTACCTGGACCTCAGCTACGGAAATCTACCATCCTCCACTCTCCAACCCTGAATTACGGCAAGTACCCTGACTACCCTGACCTCTCCAACCCTACCACGCTGTACGACTTGGACTATGCATTCCGGACAGGACTGCGTGGTTGTGGGTCGGTGTCTTTCCATCCCCACCTCAGCCCCGCGGTCTTCAGTCCTGTTTGTGGTGAGCGCAGCGTGACAGAGACTGAGTGTATTTTACACCCACTCAGTACCTCATAGAGGAGTTACCTGGCTCATTAGTGCACATTATCGTGACGCTAGAATTACTGACCTCATCCTGTTTTGAGATATTGGTGTCTTGTCACAGGCAATGTGACCTATTATACCATGGGTACTGCACAGACACAACTCTTTAGGTATTACAAGATACCTGCACAGAACTACATATACTATGATTATATACAGATGGTTATTACAAGCATCAGCCAGCAGGTGCAATCACATAGCTTGAGCAATAGCTACACGCAGAGCCTCATGTGAGTACGTTAATATATGGGTATGTGGCTAACCTTGCCAGGAGATTATCATCTAGTGCATACAGCCATACTCCCTTTCGCATGTGTGGGGTCCGCAATTTTAACAAGAATTGCAATTGTGGATTGAGACACTTTGACTGCGAAATATACTGACATCATTTAGTGTACGCAGTTCCACACACACAGTACCACACACACAGTACCACACACACAGTACCACACACACAGTACCACACACACAGTACCACACACACAGTACAATGGTGTATCACCTTTCCCCTGTGAGGCTCATGTACATTCCGCTGTCCATCGCCGTCTCCTTTCCAATGTAGTTGGTTAGACAGGTCATACACTAGGTTGCTAGTCACTGGTACTTTCTATTTGGCCATTGTGCCACCTTGTGGACATCTAGAGACAAAGTACAGCCCAGTGACCATATGTATAGAACCAGTCCTGTCTTACGATCATAATACTACAGCTGGTCCGGATTTCACTGAGGGGATTTTATTTACATTATATATTTCACTTGTATGTCACTTTTATTTATGATATAGATGTTAATAAAATGTTGTTATTTTGAATTTTATTCGTTTTAGTGTGGTCTCCTGAGATCCATGCATTCTCTTGTTGTTCCTGACAGGTTCAGAACATTTGACTCTGCAGAAATGTCTGCAACACTGATTTATTTATTTATAGGTAGAGTGCATATCTAAAGGGATTATTTCCTGTGAAACCCATTGGATTTCACAAAGTTGATATATTTATCCTGTAGTTGCCTCTTCCCTTATGCACCAGCTCTATTCCTGCCCGTACAGGTACTGTTACACAGGCTGAGCGGCCGGCCTTTTGTGTTGATTTCGCTCACAGGATACATAAGCCTGGGGAGGCGGGCAATGGGCCGACGGCAGAGCGCGCGGGACACCTATGTTTAGGAGCAAAACCTTTAGAAAGAAAAACCAAGAGGAATACACCATAGAATTCAGGGGGGGAGGGGGAGGGAGAGGGGAGAGGAGAGAGGGGGAGGGGGGAGGGGGAAGGGGGGGGCAGAAATCAAACATTGTAACTCTTTACATCACCTTTTCTTTTCTCATTCTTTTTTAAACATTAAGTAGTTCAGGCTGGCAGTCAGTCGCCAGATATCTCAAAACCTATATTTAACCTAAGGGGGAAAAAACAGGATAAAAAAATATATATAGGACATAACCTTTAAAACCTAATATATAATATGACGTCAGCCACTGAACTTTGAAAAACATTTCTGGAGTGGACAACATATCAACCTGAAACATATCCAAACACATCCCAGTTTGAGATACTGTCTTACGTTGATTCTTAATGTGCATTAAGCACTGATTTTTCAGATAGGCTTAACTTTCGCTCGCCTTGGAGTTGGAGCCTTCACCCGTGCTGTGGTTTAGGTAGAAGACGAAAATATCATCGCACAAAACATATACATAGCATTGTATCTAAACAATGTATATAGTTGGATAACAAGAAAACGATGTATTCATAATTTGGTCATAATTAGAAACAAAAGCTATTGAAAAAAAAAAATATATATATATGCACACAACATGCCTTAATAAAGCAATAAACCCATGATATTAGTATAATAATATACCCAACTATATAGATTGAGTTCATTACAAGAGACAGTGGGATATACTTGATGTCAATGATATCCAAAGGGAATTAGAAACATGTGACAGTTTGAAGCAAAATAAATCACAGTGTTACAATCAACAGTAACAATTTCACATAATAGATACATCAAAAAGAAACATTAATGTATAAGTAATAAAGTTTTTTTGATTTTGTGTTATCAAATAAGTTATACGGTCAATATGGATGAGGAACAAGAGGCAGTGATGGACTTGTTTCAAGATGAGGGTTGTTTCAATACCTATATGTTGCACTCCTGGGTAGGAGTGCATCTTTTAGCACAGTAGAATCTCCCTAATTCTGGTTTTTGCTGGTACTCCCCCGTGAGTCCTGAGTAGCTGGTGCTATTGCTGTAGCCGTTGCCACGGCCAGAGAGAGCCCGCCTATTGCTCGGTCGTAACACTTCCGGTTCCGGGTCAGGGACCCTGTGTGACTGAAGCAGTGTGTGCAGTTAGGACGGGGGTAACCAACTAGTTGCAGACCAGATTCCTGTGGGAGGATCTACATGTTGCTGTTTTATTAATTGTAAGTAATTCTGTGCTTCTGTTTGTTGTAATAAATTGAACCTATCTCACCCTGGTTTTTTCTTTCTCTGCGCTCCACCTCCCATCTCTTTTTTGTATTCTGGACTGTGTCTGACCGGCTGATCACCGGAGGGAGAGGGAGCAGCGGGAGAGGAGACCTTCCAGAGGAATCTCCCTTAGGATCCCAGACGAGCGCGATTTCCATCTCCAAGGGCAGTGATGGACTTACCTACCACCTATGTCCAGAAGTGTGGTAACAATACAGAAAGAGTTAAAAGAGCCCTTCATATCTTTGATGAAGTTTCAGAGAATATAACCTGTGAAAATTCAACAGATCTTATTGATCATTTTGTTAAATTGGAGAGGCTTTTGACCCAGGACATTCGTATATTTTGGGATATTACCACCTTGGAAAATTACATGAGAGTCAAACGCATTCCCAGGGGACTGAGAATAAAGAAAATGCCGTTGTTTGGTTTCCCCAATAAGGATTTTCAATTCCAATGGAGGAAAATTTTGGATGAATGTTCCAAACAGCTCATGGAACTTATTGTTTGTGCTAAAGTTAATGAGAAAAAAATGTTAACAGGAGAAATTGATTTATTAAAAAAGGAATTGTATAGATTTAAGGATATGGATAAATTTCCCCACAATGATAAAATTTTATTACAGAACATTGAAAAAATGGAGAAAGGGGTTATAGCTAAAAAACAGGACAAGTTTTCCAGGGATAGAGCTGACTATGAAAAAGGTCAGGTCTATTTCTGGGAGAGACCTGTCCCCATACGAGATTTTTCTAGGGGCAGAAATCCCTCTCATTCTACACCTCGCAGGTGGTCGTCAGAGAAAGAAATTAACATCCAAAAATCTAATACCAGGTCCATTTTAAAATCACCTTATGTAGAACGTAGACCAAGTTTTGAAACTGATTCTTCAGATAATGCTGATAGACCCTCTGTATCTCTTTTCACACAGGATAAATACACCAACAGGGATCAAGAAGGTGGCTATTTTGACAAAACTTACATGTCTAATCCTAGGGAGGAACATTTGAGACCCACACATTCCAATACAGAAAGTACACAGTCAAAAAACTTAAAAAGTGTAGGAGGGGCAAAAAGAACAGAAAGAACACACGGGGCAGACAGCAAGAGGAAGAAATACTCCTAAATCCCACATTAAATAATGTAATCAACATTTCAGACATTACTCTCACATCATCTCAAGTGTTATTGCTAAATAAGGGCCTTAACTATGCTCCTCATGAGAATTTTGATCTTTTTACAACTATAATTGATCTCCAAAAATATACTAGGAAATGGGCTCTTAAAAAATTGTTTGCAAGAAAAACTAACACTACACAATCTATGATTGCTATTTCTGAAACTGATGATGAGAGTATTGCCATTGATAATAGAAGTGTTTCCTCTTTTGCAGAGACTGCATTTGAGTTTGATATGCAATCTCTGATGCAAGTGTGGAACCCCCTTTTTTCGGCCATACAGATTCCAATCTCAGGAAACGCTCATCCTTTATTCCAAATAACACTAAAGGACCCTGTGTATCAACCTTTGAAATGCTGGTTGACAGGGATTTAAGGATATTAGCAAAAGGTTATTCTTTTTCAAATTCATTCTACATACCTGACAATCTTAGCCCACAAGAGAGATTGGATCTGGATTCACTAAAGAAAAATAAAGATATCACTATTAAAAATGCCAATAAGGGGGGAGCCATAGTTGTCCAGTCGTCCGATAGGTACAGGGATGAAGCTCTTAGATTATTGAGTAACTCAGACTTCTACGTTAGATTAAAAACAGACCCTACTAAAATGTTTCTTGGGGAGCTTGCAAAACTTCTTGAATTGGGTGATACATTATATGTTTTAACTAATAAAGAAAGGCAATTCCTGGCATGTGAATTTCCCATGGTCCCTGTGTTTCACCATCTCCCAAAGATGCATAAATCATTAGAGAACCCTCCGGGGCGACCTATTGTCTCCAGTATTGGATCTTTGGGAGATGGTGTTTCACGTTATGTGGATAGATTTCTTCAGCCCATTGTAAAAACTTTACCGTCATTTATAGAAGATACCACAGCATTGCTGATATCTCTAGGGGACATTGTTTGGAAGGAGGGATACCGATGGGTCACCATGGACGTCACATCATTGTATACTATTATTGAGCACCAACACGGCCTCCGGACCATTTATCAATATCTTCAACTTTCGTCACTTTCCACTGCACAGTTCACATTTATCAATGATGCTATTCTTTTTCTACTAACACATAATTATTTTCTTTTTGATTCACAATTTTTCCTACAAAAACAAGGCACAGCTATGGGGACTTCTTTTGCACCCTCATATGCTAATCTTTTCATGGGTTTATGGGAATCTGTTCACATTTATGGTAGCACTAATGAGTTTCGTTCTAAGATTATTTATTACAAACGTTTCATTGACGACCTGATTTTCATATGGGATGGTGATCTTGATAGTATTCACTCTTTTATTCACAATATTAATTCTAACAACATGAATCTTCATTTTACATTTGAAACTAACACTGAGAAAATTAACTATCTTGATGTGACTATCCATGGTGATCCAGTAACTGGTATACAAACAGATATTTTTACAAAACCACATGCCAGGAATTCTTATCTGCATGCAGACAGCAGTCACCCAAAAGCACTGATCCGTGGAATTCCAAAAGGACAGTTTATGAGATATAAACGTCTTTGCTCAAACCAAGAAACATTTTTCCAACACTCTAAAATATTGGGTTCCAAATTTCTGTCCAGGGGATATACTCAAGAAAATGTGGATATGGCCTTCGTGAATTGTGATTCTATGGATCGAGCCAAATTGTTAACACACAAAAAAAGTGATAAACTCAATAGAGATAAAAAAGCAGTGTTTAAGGACAGTCCACTATTCATTACAAAATACAGCAAACAGGCGTCACAAATCAGAAAAATAATTTCAAAACACTGGAATATACTCAAATTGGATAAAGATTTGGAATTGTTTACTAGATCAGGACCCAAGTTTGCATTCAGGATGGCCAACACATTAGCCACGTCCATATCTAGGAGTATGTTTCAATCAAAACAATCAGGTATAGGAAATATACCGAAGGGATTCTATAGATGTGGTTTCTGTAAATATTGTAAATACGCATCTCCCACTAAGAGAATACGTACACTGTTCCCTAATAGCAAACACAGGATTAACACGTTCATTAATTGTCAAACTACTCATGTTATTTATGTGATTACGTGTGGATGTAAATATAGATATGTAGGTAGAACTGTCAGATCATTATATGTCAGAATCTCTGAACATATCAGATTAATCAATAAACATGATTTATTCCACCCAGTAGCCAAACATTTTTCACAATGTCCGCTTGGTGGATTAAAGAATTTCACATTTTTTGGCGCTGAACACATTTCCATTCATGCAAGAGGAGGTGACAGGCTGAATCGTTTAAACAAAAAAGAAATGTCATGGATTTTTTCTCTCAACACTTTGCAACCTTATGGTTTAAATGTGGAATGGGAACTGAAACACTTTCTTCATGACTAATTTATTTGTGTTTATCATTTGTCTAGTTAATATCTTTTTTCTGGTAGTTATTACACTTTTTTGATCAATATATTCACAAAGATTTCTGTGGTCTATGTATATTCATTTCTATATTCTGTTTCTTCCCCTCCCCCTTTTTTCTTTTTCTTTTTTTTTCTACTTTTCCCCTTCCCCCCCCTTTTCCCCCCTCCCCCCTCCTCCCTCCCTTCCTTCTCCTTTCTCCCTTCCCTCCCTCCTCCTCTTTATCCCTTTCTCCTTTTTCTCTCCCCCCTTTTTCCCATTTCCCCCTATTTTTCTATTTAGTTTTTCTTTATTACTTATACATTAATGTTTCTTTTTGATGTATATATTATGTGAAATTGTTACTGTTGATTGTAACACTGTGATTTATTTTGCTTCAAACTGTCACATGTTTCTAATTCCCTTTGGATATCATTGACATCAAGTATATCCCACTGTCTCTTGTAATGAACTCAATCTATATAGTTGGGTATATTATTATACTAATATCATGGGTTTATTGCTTTATTAAGGCATGTTGTGTGTGTATATATATATATTTTTTCAATAGCTTTTGTTTTTAATTATGACCAAATTATGAATACAGTACATCGTTTTCTTGTTATCCAACTGTATACATTGTTTAGATACAATGCTATGTATATGTTTTGGGCGATGATATTTTGGTCATTTCTTTTACTATATCATGTCTTGTTTAACTTGATGTTCATGTTGTGGATGTGTGATGATATACACCTGTTGCTCATTCTTTTGGGCAACACGAACAGGTGTGGCAATTTACACATGCTATAACTAGATGTCTTTTACGCAAGCGGATCACTCTTTGACAAAGGCCTGACAGGCTGAAACGCGTCAGAGGATCCGCTTGCACCCTGTGCAAATAAAGCTTTTTCTACTGCCACAATATCAGAATTCATTGATTCCTTTATTACGGCTGTGCGGCGTCCATACCCCCTTTGGGAGGATTTCTACAGTGCCGCTGACTGCCGCCAGCACGCCGAGCTGCTATTGGTATCCTGCTGCTCCTGTGTTGAACCCGGAAGTCTCGTTGCTGCCGCCGGTCAGGTGACCACCCACCGCGATGGAGCGGGCGTAGTCGGTGAAGATGATACCTGCTATCCGTGGTGTTGGGGCGCCACACTTATTCCACACTCACTCAGCGCCAAGATGAGTTCTTGTAGCAGGAGCAGCAACATCATTTCAAGAAGGAGGACCTGACAAGCACTGTGTCACCAACCCCAGAACTTATAAGTGAGTCTTTTTATCTCAACTACACTGGCGACACACTTTATTCGAGCTCGGCTAGTCCCACGAATTCGGGTATATTGAGGTTTGTGACTGTTTTCTGCCCGAGTGCATTGCGTTATTTTCCAGGCAGGGATTGAAGCATTTTATTCCCGCTGGCTGCAATACTGCACAGTATATATATATATACTGCATTACAATTCATGAATTTATGCCATCTGGTAGACACGCGAAGCATTGCAGCCTATTAAATCCTAATCATTATCATTTAACAGATCAGCCGCCCGTCAGCCAGGCATGAACCCAGGCTGGGAAGGCAAATGCAACGGGGCTTGTCAGAGGTGAGGAGCGGCGCATTCCAGGTATCTGCCAGGTACATACTGGGTATTTGCTCGAATAAAGTGTGTCGGTGCAGTATATGGTGCTTGAAACAAGCCAGTTGCTGGAAAATATATCATACTGCTGCGGCCGAGTTTATTCGAGCATTTGCCCATTCTCGGCCGCAGCAGTATCCTGGCGTGCGCCGAAGGGTGCCGGGCGCGCGCCAAAGCAGCGGAAGAGCGCCCTCCGATCGGGGCGCTCTCCCTACCGCTGCCGGGTCCGCCGGGTCCCCCGGAACCCCCTGCCGCCGTCCCCCACATTGCGGGACACCAGGGCTCCCTCGGGGAGCCCTGGACGCGCGTGCAGGGGGCGCAGGCACCCGATGACGCGTGACTGCGCATCGGAGACGCGCGGCACGCCGAGGGGCTGCCACTTACAAGCCGGGAAATCTCCCGGCTTGCGGAACTGGCCACACTTCAATAAAGTGTGTCGCCAGTGTATGTGTTTATACTTTCTTATCTGGGGTTGACCTTAGCCTATGTCCCGGGATTATATTAACAATACCAATGAGCAGGACCATGTTATTTCTGAGCGCCTGGTGGGTTAATCATTGATTCACCCGTCACATACATAGGTGGAAGACGAGCCCGTTGAGGGGGCCTCCAGATCCTGTGATTAAAGTAAACCCAGTGATCTCAATTACTCTTCACCTTCTTCTGGTGAAAGAAGAACATGCATTGTTTCATGGTAAGGGAACAGCAGCCCGCACGGGAATCCCCAGCAATAGTGATTTTTATTGTTTCGCAGCATATTGGTGATCTGCGCATACATTTTCCGATTATTCAGCGTGATTTGGGCCAAATCAGGGAAGATAAGAAGTTGGACATTATCTTACTCAATCTTTGGAATGGATCAATCAGCTCTCAATATCTCCTCCTTGGTACGGAAGTAATGTAGACATGTGATCACATCTCGTGGCTTTGCTAGATCAAGATTTTTAGGGATAGGGAGCCTGTGTGCTCTGTCCATCTGGATTTTATCTCCCAATTTTTCTGGTAGGAGAGACATAAAAAGCCGGGTAAGATATGTGGCTAGTTGGCCATTGTCCACTTCTTCCGGTATTCCTCTAATCCGTAGATTATTACATCTTAACTGATTCTCTGTATCTTCCAATTTTTCAAAAATTATTTTAACTTGAGTTTTTAGTTCATGAATTTCTTGGACCGGGGATTCCTGAGCAAGGGCAGTGGTATCTACCTTCTCCGCCAGGTCCACAATATGGTCCCGGTATCTCGTCCTTGAGGATGCGATGAATACTCTGTATTTTAGAGTGAAAATAATTGTTGATATCTTGAACAAATACCAACATTTCTTTACGAGTGAGTGGGGTGTTTACTTCTTCCTCAGAGTTTGGTTCTGGATTTGCATCTTCGCCTGTGACAGACGCTTCTTGATCTTTAGCCCCCATATTGCGTTTCTTCAAGAAAAGGGAGGCCTCCTGTGGGGCCGCCAGTTTTTTTATGTTGCTTGGTGGATGGCATGAGTGTTTTTGGCCGGAAAGATTTTACTCATAGTTGGAGCTGAATTTATTTAGGTGATGCTTTTAAGTTGAGTTAAGCCCCCTCATTACTGAGGTATCTTCCTCACTTGCACATTATCTATAATTATTCATTTGACTTTGAGAACACAATGTGTTATTTCCTCTCCTCTCTCCTGACCCCAAACCCATAGTGGGAGCTATTGACTTCTCAATGTCTCTAGACCTCTTCCTCGTCCCAGGGAGTATATGAGGCCCAGATCTGGGCATCTCTGATTTTCTCTAGGGGATTTGTGATTGTCAGCAAGTCAGTAAATTGTGCTGGTATGGCTTCACTCCCTTTATCCCTCAGGGACCAGTGCCAATTAGATGCTGATATTGGGGTTCAAGGTAAGGTACAGTAAGGGTCCAGTGCCAAGTAGATGTTGATATTTCAGTCAGTCAGGGGAGAGGGGGCTTATTGCTTACCCAGGGGGTGCTTCTGTGTTCTGAGACCTCTCTCTATTTACAGCCGCACTGGTTTCTGGCCTAAGTTTATTTTAGTTTGAGCCTTAACTTTTTCTGGTTGGTCTCTCGGACACGTTTGAATCCAGGACAGGAAGGGAGCAGGATCGTCAGGAACACCCAGAAAAAAACATACAATAACAAATCATAGTGTAGTACTTAAGGACAATTATGGGTCAGAATTCAAGAAGAAACTTGGCTCTTACGGATCGCCTACTTACAAGAAGCAGGATAAAAAACAGCGTTTTTGTATGTAAAGTTGAATAATATATTCCTCCGCCTAAGATAGCAGCATACAGCAGTCACTGATGGTTGTAAGCTGGATAGTGTGATCGCCGGGGCTTTCGCTCTCACAGAACAGCAACCGCATTCATACAGAGAAAGAGGGAAACATAGTGTGTACCAGGTAACACTAAAAATTTATAAAAGAAGCATAGAAATGTGTACTCACAATGCAACGTGTGAGCACATTCACATAAAGGTTTCTTGGATATCAGGCAGCTACACGAACGGCTTGGCAGTTGGAAATGTCCTCCGCTCCACTCAGAAATCCCCTCCTCGAGGGTGCCCCCTCGTCCGGATAGATGGCGTCTGACGTCACTTCCTGGCCTCGGAGTGACGCCTTTTCCGGTAAGGATGGGAGATCAGGGGGTATGGAAGACTCGCCGAGCCGTAGCAGCAGTGCCTCTGGGGTTGGAGCAGGCTATCAGACCGTCAGTGTATGATGCAGCTGTACTCTGTCTCCTTCCTTAGCTTGGCTCAACGCGTTTCACTGCATCCGCAGCTTCCTCAGGAGCAATAATCATGTCCCCTAATGGGTGTTACTTAAATAGCATCATCAATTGAGATACTAATTGAAAACACATTTAATTAATTAATTTACACACAGATTCTCCCACAAGGGTACACAATTCTGTGGCCAAAAATATCGACGCATAAAATACATATAATAAATTGATTTTAATCACTCTATATTAAGAGATAAAAACATAATTAAAAACTATAATTAAAAAACTAGGATCATAATAAAACTCAAGTTGATAGTAATTAAATGGAGAGGATCCATATGTATACACAAGGGGAAAAGAGAGAAAAGACATTGATTAGTTAAAGGGACATAGGTATAAAATAAACCAGCATGATTTAATATAAAAGAATAAAAAATACAGATTAAATATGTGAATTATATCAAAAATAGCCAAAGTGCATATGCAAAGTGCAATAATTAGAGGAAAGGTGCAATCTCAAAATCCACATTAAGACCATTTGGTGTCAAAGTGTTGAGTTTATGTACCCAGTACATTTCCCTTTTACTTAGGTCTAAATTTCTGTCTCTACCTCTCCAATGTTGTGCCACATGTTCTATAGCAGTAAATTTTAATCCTGCTACATTGGAGTTGTGAAATATGGAAAAATGTTTAGATACATTATGGGTCTGAACACTTCGTCTAATATACGCAAATGGCTTATGATGCGTTGTCTTAATGCCTCGTGTGTTTTACCCACATATTGTAGCCCACATGGGCATTCAAGAAGGTAAATTTGTGGTTGAATTACAATTCATGTATTGTTTTATTTTTATATTCCTCATTCTGTTGTTGCTCTTAAATTTCTTTTTATCTTGGTTTTTATGTCTACAGGCGGTGCATGAACTACACCATAGAATCCTTCCAATTTTTGAAGCCATCCATTTTTATTTTTTTTTGATTCAACCATTTTGATTGCACTTGGTGCTATCATCCCCTTCAGGTTTCTAGCTTTTTTAAAGATCACCTTGGGGTGTTGTGGTATGTTATCCTCAGAATTGGATCATTTAATAAAACATGCCAATGTTTGTTGACATACTGGTATTTTTTGATTTGTTTGATCTTTATTAAAAGAGTAAGATGCTGTGTCAAAATGTGTTTAAAACTTTCTCCTTTTTATTTGGTATTAGATCCTTTCTATCTAGACAATTAGCCTTTTCAAATGCAACGTCCAGGAGTCCTGGATTGTACTGTTTCTCAACAAAGCGTTCTTTTAGTGATTGCACTGATCATGAAATACCAAGTATCAGTGCAATTACGGCGCATCATCCTGAACTGATTATAAGGGACATTGTCCATCCATAAATTCTGGTGGCAGCTTGTACGTAAGATGTAGGTATTGCTGTCCACTTCCTTAAAATAGGACCTAGTTTTTAGAATGCCATTCTCTATATAAATATTGAGATCTAAGAAAGAGGGAGCTTGTACTAGTAGCAGAAGTGAATTGTAGGTTATAATTATTTGTATTTATACCTGACAGAAAGGCGTCCCAAACTTCCTGACTGCCTTGCCAAATCAAAATAACATCATCGAATGTAGCGCCGCCAAAGGACAATAATTAGACGAAGTGTTCAGACCCATAATGTATCTAAACATTTTTCCATATTTCACAACTCAATGTAGCAGGATAAAAATTACATGTAGAACATGTGGCACAACATTGGGAGGTAGAGACAGAAATTTAGACCTAAGTAAAAGGGAAATGTACTGGGTACATAAACTCAACACTTTGACACCAAATGGTCTTAATGTGGATTTTGAGATTGCACTTCCTCTAATTATTGCACTTTGCATATGCACTTGGCTATTTTTGATTATAATTCACATATTTAATCTGTATTTTTATTCTTTTATATTAAATCATGCTGGTTTATTTTAACCTATGTCCCTTAACTAACAATGTCTTTCTCTCTTTTTCCCCTTGTGTATACATATGGATCCTCTCCATTTAATTACTATCAACTGAGTTTTATTATGATCCTAGTTTTAATTATAGTTTTAATTATGTTTTTATCTCTTAATATAGAGTGATTAAAATCAATTTTTATATGTATTTATGCGTCGATATTTTTGGCCACAGAATTGTGGCCCTTGTGGGAGAAACTTGTGTTGTAAATTAATTAATTAAATGTGTTTTCAATTAGTATCTCATTGATGATGCTATTTAAGTAACACCCATTAGGGGACATGATTAGGCTCCTGAGGAAGTGCGGAGCAGTGAAACGCGTTGAGCCAAGCTAAGGAAGGAGACAGAGTACAGCTGCATCATACACTGACGCGTCTGATAGCCTGCTCCAACCCCAGGGCACTGCTGCTACGGCTCGGCGAGTCTTCCATACCCCCTGATCTCCCATCCTTACCGGAAAAGGCGTCACTCGAGGCCAGGAAGTGACGTCAGACGCCATCTATCCGGACGAGGGGGCACCCTCGAGGAGGGGATTTCTGAGTGGAGGGAGGACATTTCCAACTGCCAAGCCGTTTCGTGTAGCTGCTGATATCAAGAAAACCTTTATGTGAATGTGCTCACACGTTGCATTGTGAGTACACATTTCTATGCTTCTTCTATCTCCTCTTCACCTTTGGTCCTCTGCCACGTTTCGCTGCTACGCTTCCTCTTTTCGTCCCTTTCTTTCCCACTTTTCCATTTCATTTTTCTGGTTCGTCGTGTCGGCCCTTTCTACCGTTTATCTTTTTCTCTTCCTTATCTCTATATCTTTTGCCGTCTTCGTTTTGATCTTTTTTTTTTCCTTTAGTTCTTCCCCCACGTCCTTCTTTTCACCCCCTCTGCCCCTTTCCTATCTCTTCTTTGTACGTTCTGGTGTTTTTCCATTAAACTTTTTAGGTTACCTGGTGGTAACACACCAGTGTTTCCCTCTTTTCTGTATGAATGCGGTTGCTGTTTGTGAGAGCGGAAGCCCCGGCTGATCACACTATCAGCTACAATCATCAGTGACTGCTGTTATGCTGCTATATTAGGCGGAGGAATATCTTATTCAAACTCTTACATACAACAACGCTTGTTTGTTATCCTTACGTGGTAGTAGGCGATCCGTAAGAGCAGTGTTCCTGAAATCTGACCCATAATTGTCCTTAAGTACTACACTATTGATTTGTATTGATGTTTTTTTCTGGGTGTTCCTGACGATCCTGCTCCCTTCCTGTCCTGGATTCAAACGTTTTGTGAGGGAATCAGTGTATATTCCCTGGAAGGTTGAGAGTTTCTTTCAGTTACACAATATATTATTTAATATTATTTAAATATCACTATCACTGTGTTTTAGCGCCTCACTGAATCACTGGGTTTCACATTGTTTCTCTGCACTTGATTTGGGGGCTGCTGTACAGTATATATTCTAGATAATTGTATTTTATTTATAAGCACATTTGTATTAGTATTTTTTGCCACTTTTAGACACTATGGAAGTTGTTTCACCAAATATTTTTGCAAAAAGACAAAATAGACATTTATTATTTAAAGACACCAATATAATACACACACCGGTGAAAGATGATTTTTTAGATGAAGAATTCATTAAACTAGAAAGACTACTAATTAAAGATACCAGAAGATGGCTAGACCTTAAATTTTTAAATAGATATATGGATTGTAAGCGTATCCCAAGAGGCCTAAGATTCACAAAAAACAAAAACAAAATCAAGAAAATAGTCAACAAACATTGGCATGTTTTATTAAATGATCCAATTCTGAAGGATAACATACCACAACACCCCAAGGTGATCTTTAAAAAAGCTAGAAACCTGAAGGGGATGATAGCACCAAGTGCAATCAAAATGGTTGAATCAAATAAAAATAAAAATGGATGGCTTCAAAAATTGGAACACAATATATTATTTAATATTATTTAAATATCACTATCACTGTGTTTTAGCGCCACACTGAATCACTGGGTTTCACATGGTCTCTCGGACAACCAGATGTCATATTACCAGATTGGCTGGCTTCGCTCCAGCACCATCCACGCATGTCCCTTGGGACAGCATGGCTGCCTCACCCCTCTCTTCGGGTCTCGCGTGTCAGCCTCAGACAGGTAATTTATTTATTTTGCAGCCGGGGAGATGGGGAAGCCGTCGGGCAAGGCAACAGAGCTCCCATCCCACGGCAAGCCCGATCTCCCAGGGGAGAAAAAAACAACCTCTGTTCCGGCGCAGCCTCCCTAGAGCAGCAGGACCCCCCGGCTGCCCGCTTATCGGGACTGCAGTGGCCTGCTTGCAATGTGGCTCCCCTGTGCCTGCAGGGTTCCACTATTACCCTCAGGCCGCGTCAGGTCACAGGACTCTTCCTAACTCCCTCTGTTCAGTCAGGCTCAGCTCCTCAGGACAAATCCAGCTCCTGATCACTGGCTCAGCAGCTCCACGTAGACCCGATGGACATCTTGGGATCCCAGCTGCCTTAGTACAGGGCAGTGTCGGTGTTTGGATCGGGTTGTCCCCTCATGCTCCCCCCCTTGTTTGATATGGCTCTTATTTATTTAGCATTCGTATTGGGATCCCGCAGAGAGCCCAATTCATGGGAGGGGGCAAGCCCAACCATCTCCGCCACTCCTCCGCAGTGCTCCGGGGCAAGATGACCGCCACATCTGACCCTTGATCATTCCTGCCGCGAGTATGTATTTTTCAAGGGGGAAAATCCTGAGATAATCTCCTACGCCCAGGTATTTTATTTATATTTTACCAAGTAGATTTTAGTCTTATTGTCGTAGCCCTCTTGAATTCTATTATGGCCTTCTTGGCCTGGTAAAGGGGAAGGCTGTGTTTTAGGGGAGATAGTGACTCACGTTTTTTTCTCTCTCCAAATTATCTTTCTTTTATTTGTGTTTCATTTTCTGTGAAGCCTGTGTAGCACTGTACCCCCCTCCCCCCAGTGAGAGATACACAGCTTCTGCTACCTAGAGTGTGGTGCGAGTACCTGTTAGGGTCATGAGAGCTGATCTGCGGTGATATGGAGATCAGGACAGGCTTTGGTTCTTCCTCTGAGCTGCTTCTCAGGGTGCTTAGCGCCTCCAGCCGTAGCGGGCTCCAGGGTGTCCGGAGATCAGCCCCCACTATTGCACACTTCTTCCCACCTGCCCAGGGACTGACACTTAGACAGGAGTATGATGAACAAGGGTCTTTATTCTGGTCACTGCATTAGATGTTTCATGCACAGCGGTGCAGTCTCAGAGGCTCCAGGCCTCTGGATGATGCTTGCCCCAGATAGTACAAGACCTCTGCTGGTTTTCAATCAGATGGTCCCCCAGCTCCAAGGGCTGAAGGTGAGCACGCTCATCCCGGATGGGAGAGACTCACAGCTCTACTGGTCTCTTCCTCCTCCAGACAAGGCTGACTAAATTTGGCACAGCCCCTCATCAGGAAACAGAAGGGGTGGGCTCATGGTCTATACCTATTTCTGTTACACTTACACAGGCCATGAGTCACCACCTCACTTCTGTCCATCAGAGAGGAGCATGTAGGGGGGGGTCACAAGCCCACAGAATTAACCTGTCACAGCCTGCAGCTAGCAGGAACTTACATAACAGGGGGAAAGACAGGCAGAAAAGACATACCCTGTTACACCTATATTTGTGCTTCTGGCAGGGCAGGGGGGGTCCCTGTGGCCTGAAACCCCAACACAGTCTCAGTGCCTCAAGTATAAGGCCCAAATCAGACCGGATGCTACGCGACGTGCGTGCTTACGTGCCCGCGCACGTTCTGCCCTCTTTGAGGCTAGTGGATAACAGTTAGAAACTGCTTGTGGCGGCAAACTACAGCATTGACGCTGCAACATTTTGCTGCCACAACCCAAACTGACATTTGGGGCTGCAGTCGCATCACGTGAACTGGTTCAGCCAATAAAGGCGAACCAGCTCTGTGATGTGTTCATCATACCTCGGCCACGCCCTCCACCACGCCCCCAAATGCCACGACCCAGCTCCTGCAGTTTGAGCACAGATCGCTGGGCTGCAGGAGCACGCGGCGGAGGCGCACACGCAAGCACGCGGCTGTAGCAGCTAGTCTGAGCTCAGCCTAAGAAGTGTGGCTTCGCCCACCGGACGAACTTAGTTTGTTTACAACAAGAAACAAAGAAGTCCAGAGCAACATCCAATGTGACAAAAATACACAGTGAAATACCTATATATCTCTTGAAAAAGGGTAATTTAGTTACCCTTTGGCCAAAGTGTATAAAGTGAGCCACCTCAAGGCATGACCAGCTCGCAGGTCCTAACACTAACTGATTCAAATTCTTATTTACCTCTATAATTAGAGGAAGAATGGTCCTAGCATTGAACCTGTCACAACTAGCTGCATGAAAAGAAAACCTGCTTACATGGAAAGGGGGGAGGGGCCACTGACCTCCAAAATAGCTGAAACCAGCTGGACAAAGTTAATAAACACACAGATGCCCAGCAAGCTCTACGAAACCCCCCAAATTTACTTACTTCCAAGTAAGCAGGTTTTCTTTTCATGCACTATAAGTGCAGCCTTACTCTCCCAATATACTACTTAGATTGCAAGCTCTCCGGGGCAGGGATTTCCTTTCCTATTATCTGACTTTGCTGCGCTTATTGTATAATTATAATTTCTTGTACTGTATTGTCTTTGTGAAGTGCGGAGTACACTGTCGGCACTATATAAATAAAGATATACATACATATATACACTTAATGTAATGCAATGTCTTGTATTTGTAGCCCCTTTACCCCCACCCTAAGTGAGATTAGGTGTGCTACTCCATTTGTACTGTGGTCTGGTGCATACCTGTGAGGTAACAGGAGGGCTGAGCACTTCCGCAGTGATGTGGGCAATCATCAGGACAGGTTCACAGGGTACCTTTGTTCATTGGTTGCAGCGCCTCAAGTCAGCATTGATCCTCTGGATAGTAGAATGGCCCAGATTGACACATTTCTTTAGCCCTAGACAGTGAATCACTCTGATAGATGTTTCCATGGTATTTATTGCATGTTCAGGATCTTACAGCAGGTACTTCACTTTTCCATGCTTCTCCTAGTGAAGGTATTACTGATAGGACTTGAGGCCCATACCAGGCCTTCTGCATGGTGCTCCTCCTGATGCCTCCTAATGAGACCCAGGGTAGCTGGTGCTCACTCCACAGGGGGAGGAAAGAGACAAACCCACTTTTGGGAAAGTGCCAGTATTTATACCCTTGTGTTGTGCTTGTAACCCTGCCCCATAACAGAGCAGGTCTGGATACTGACAGGTCATCACATCCAGCATGTGACCCAACCAGTATCCACCCCTCAGACTGACACTTTCTGGTTGTTGCTAGGCCTGCCCTTGGATACATCAAATTTATCTAAGGCTGTAATAGCACACAAGGCCTTTCTGAAGGAATTAACCCATCCACTGCCTGCACCTAACAGGACTTATACTGGTAGGGCCAAAGAAAATTAGTATCGGCCGGAGGCTATGCTACAAATATAACGTATAATCCCTTTCACCTGATGTACCCATGTATTTGTCACCATGTATCTGTCATCATAACTCTGTGCCCAGAACATACTTAAAAACGAGAGGTAACTTTCAATGTAATACTTCCTGATAAAACATTTTATAAATAAATAAATATTATGAAAATTAACCTAAAAAAGATAAACGCTCCTCTTTTTGTTTTTAACAAACTTCATTACTAACTGTATACCTTATAAATATGTCCGTGGCCGTGGTGTTGCCTGTAATGGCCATGTTGCCCTCCATACCCTCACAAGTCCGGCGTGGCAATGTGAGGGTAACATGGAGGGGGTTGATTTACCAGACAAAGCACTGGCCAACGGCCAGGATAGTGTTAACATTTGGGAGTGAGGATGCATCATGTCTATAGCCTGCTGCGGTACACAAACCCGCTGGTTGCTGTGGCGGGACAGGACATTATGGTGTGGCGAGTGAATGGTTAATCAGGCCTAAAATAAAGGTTATACCAGGCTGATTAATCCTTACTCACGTTGGGCATGAAGGGGTTAACAGTCTCTGCTCTACACCACTGTATTGGCCATGTCCCAGCCTTTTTAACCCCCGTTTGCAGGTTATTCCAGGCCTGCTGTAAGGAAAATGAATGCATTGCCTGCTATATTCTGTGGAGACACAAGAGGGAGTAGTGATTGAAGAAGCGTGGCTGCGGTTAGCAGTCTGTGTAAAGAATGGGTATCAATTTTCTATCAGTTTGACCTGTAACCACAAGTCAATTGAATAAGTGGCTTGCGGTTAAATCTGAATAAAACACGAAGATACATATAAAAATTACAGTGATGATACACCCAGAACATGAAGTTTGATTAAAGTGGGATAAACTGTGTTTTTAAAATGTGCAAGCAGGAACTGTTTTTTCTATAAGCCCGGGAAAAATCCTCTGGCATGTAAATGTGTTAGGGGGGAATGAGCTGAGGATTTTCCCTCCCTGGCACTTCAAGGGGATACCGCTGAGCCAGCGACCCTCAGTCTATGGAAGTGTCAGGGATGAAAGACTATAATGTATACATGGCCGGACCCCTGAGAAGTGGCAGATCCCGGACCATTGGCACCTTTGGGTCAAACCTCAAACTAAGAGGCGCCAGCAAGACGGTGTACCCCACATATGCTAAGTTGCCGGGGTGTCAAGCAGACACATGCGCTTTGCGAACCGAAAAAGCCTTTTTGCCCGGTTTATCAAACTGCGGGCAACGCGGTTATTGGTGGGGTAAATGTTCCCACAGCGGGGATTGGGTGCACATGTTAAAGGTACCCAGGAATCTCCTATAACTGTGCCTACCGAGCTGTCCCCGGTGTGATTCCTATGATCCATAATGTGACTACGCTTTACGCAAGACTTTGTTCAAGCACAGCGGCAGCCTCCAGAAGGCAAGGGGTTAATAACAACGCAACTAAGGATTTACCCCAAACTTCGGAATTCGTTAACCATGGTGACTCCCGAACAAATTCTAATGAATCGCTACGAAATTCTTTGAGGTGGCAAAGTTATTAGATTGGCAAGTTGCGATCTGGCCACGGGACCTTTAAACCAAGACTGAATTTATTGCGCTTAGATGCAAAAGACAATCTATTTCGTTCCCTTATCCCAGTAAGTGTTGTTTTAAGTTTATTCTGCAGATGTTGTGTGCTTGTCCACTCAGGAAATAAATCACAATTTATTTTGCTCCTTGTTGTGTTCAATCGAGTACCCAGAAATATAAATGTGTTGAAAAGTTTTGTCCACCGTGACATATGGAGACTGCGTCTCATGGCAATAAACTCCCTAAGATGATGGGTAGATCCTCAATTAATTGGGGAGAGGTAGGGGTTTTGAAGATGTCGTTCAAAGCGATGCAGGTGCAGAGATGACTTCCTGCCTCGGTGTCTCCGTGTAGGTGCCACAAAGTGTAGCTGAAGGCAGTGGTGCCACACCGACACAATATAACAATATTGGTACTTAGATGTGAGTATGTGAACATAGAATTACCTGTAACCTTATCCAACTACTTAAGTGTCCGTTGCATGGTCTAACCATGTATTGTTCCTGAATATAGGCCCATTATTCATTCGTGGGCAAATATTGACGTTGTACAAACTGTCATTCTTTGTAATGTGAGTTTGAGACTTTAAAACCATAGAACACCCTTTAGTCAACATGTTTGAAAGATGTGTGTTTAAAGCTTCTCATTCAATAAACGATGTGTTCCCATGAGCACTACACGCACAATAAAGGCTACACGTGTCAGTAAGCAATAACTGCATGTGATATTGCTTTTTACTACGTCAGCACCAATGTCTAGGGCCGTACCTTACCCTTGTGTTACTTGTGTTACTTGTGTTACATACGCTCTTTCTGACATGATGCAGTACCACTACATCAACTGCAATATCATCTATGTATTTATGTGAGTGTATACGTTCCCTTAAAACTATGTGAATGTAGGTGCTCACATCCATGTTTCATGATGTGATGAGTTTGTTGGTTACAATGCTAAGATATTGAAGGGGCTAACCCCTATTGCTACCAACCCAGTAGGCATCAACACCCATAACAGGCCAAATACCATCTTCACCCACCTACCTCACCAATACAAGCCAATACACCCATTTATTGCCAGTGTGGTTACCTATGCCCTCAATGGGAGCAAGGATAACCCCAATCACAATGAATGGGCACCCTAATACCCACCCCCTCTACACCCAACAAGCCCCCCCCCCTAATACATACAGTACAGTAATTGGCAAAATCCCTATTATCCAGATCTAGATAATAGCTCATTTGCCCATTTAAAATAAAACATTATCCAGCCAGCATAAAGTAAATTAAAGTTCTACTTACACCTGCCAGGATGAAGGCTGCCCTCGTCCTCATCACCGTCCTCCGCGTCCTCCTCAGGCAGCAACATTAAAATGTAAAAAACAAACTAATGGCCACTAAGCCCTTAATTACCATAGCGGTTAGTAACCACTACAGTAATTACGGTGTTAACCTCCCACCCGATACCCAACCGAGAGGACTAAGCACCTTCACCGGGCAACTACCCCCACTCCCACCCCCTCTGACCCCATGACCACACATACAAATGGGCAATGGCACTAGTAGCCAAAAAGGGTTAATAGCACGTTTGCCCATTTGTTTGTAAAACAAAACAAATACACAATAAAATAACATTGGCATAACAGTACAATACATTCACTTGCCAATAAACCCATTGATTGTGACTGTGGTAAACCATGCCCCCAATTTGGGCATTGATTGCCACAATGAAAATGAATGTGCAAGCTATAAAAAAAAATATAACAAAAACTACAATACATAACAATTAAATAAAAAAAAGCATTTTCCAAAAAATGCATTGATTGTCACTGTGCATATTGTGACAGAAACCAGGGGATGGTAATAAATTCCATATATAGGGCTCCCAGGATACTGAACAGTTTCTATCCTGTTTAGGCTGGAAAGTGCAGCTTCAGAATGCATGCACTCCATCCCACAGTTTGGCAAGTGCTGGAGCTGAGGGGTGAGGGATCCAGACCAGAGTTTGTCTGCTGCCTGATTTCTGTCACCTGTCCTGCTAGATGGAAATCAGGTATGTAAGGCTGATTTCCTGGTTCCTCTCCCCTCTCCCCAAGAGACTGGAGGCAGGAAGGCTACTGGAAGCAGAGAGGGGAAAAGCCTCTCCCCAAACAGGTTAAATCATTTTGTACCTTTATCAAATTGCAAAGTTCCTTATTTTTGTTTGTTGGAAGCAGATAAGCCGCCCCATTCCCTGTCAGGGTAAATCTCAGTTAAGTTATTGCTCAGATGAGCAGGCTTTTGTTTTGCTTGTGTTTCTTTTGTATGCAGTGTGGCAGTCTCAGTGCCTGGGACTGAATAAACCAGGCAATAGCCTGTTTAAAGGAACAGCACGTTACGCCTCGTCATTTAACCTACCCCAAAAGACCGTGTTCTAACAGTCCTGGACAGACGGTGGAGCTCCGGAGTAAGCCGTTTGTCACATATGGTGGAGAATGCGGGCAGAACACTAAAAGGTCTGCGGGTAAAAGAACTTTAAAAAAAAAAAAGAGGTTTTTTTTCCTCTTTTTCTTCCCCCCGAACAAGATGGATGACGTGGTGAGTGCGTTGGTACGCACTGTCTCTGCCCAGAAAGAGACGAATGAAACCCAGCAACAGGCGAATGCAGCCCAGCTAAGCGAGAATGCAAACCAGCAACAGACAAATGCAAACCAGCAACAGACGAATGCAGCTCTGCAAGAGGCGAATGCAACCCAGCAACAGCTGCTAACAGAACTGCAAAACGCGAATACAACCCAGCAAGAGACAAACCGCTTGCTGAGAGAGCAGCAACAACGGTTCGCCCAGGGCTTACGGCAGGAACTCGAGTTCCTGAGAGAGACTATCATTAAGACTCCACTGGCAGAGGCAGCCCCAGGCCCGAAAATGATCAGGGCAAGCCACTACCTTCAGAAGATGGGGCCCTCGGATGACGTTGAAACCTATCTTATCACTTTTGAATGCACGGCACAGAGAGAGGGTTGGCCAGAAGCTGAGTGGGCCAGTCTAATCGCACCCTTCTTAAGAGGCGAACCCCAGATGGCTTACTTTGATCAAGAGCCAGCCAAAGCTAACGTTTATGCAAAATTGAAGTTCGAGATCCTCACCCGCCTCGGCGTAACCACGGCTGTTCGCGCCCAAAGGTTCCACGCATGGTCCTTCACGTTGGATAAAGCCACCCGAAGCCAGATGTATGACCTCATCCACCTCGCTCGGAAGTGGCTACAACCCGAGATCAACTCAGCAAGCCACATCGTGGAACGGTTTTTCATGGACCAGTTCTTGAGGAAACTTCCCTCTGCCCTACGCCGTTGGGTCAGTCAGAGTGACCCCCACAATGCAGATGAGCTGGTGGCCCTCCTAGAAAGGTACAATACAGCAGAAGAGCACCTGCAACCCATAAGCCTGGAGCATCCCCACTACCCAAGGTTCCAGGACTCTTCCAAGGGTACCAGGGTTAAGGGGGGCTGAAGAGCGACGACTGCCTTCACACAGCACCAGCAACAGTGGCTCGCATACTAAGGGCAACAGCCAACATGGGGAGCCGAAAAAGGGCTCTAAGTGGGATACAGACTATGTACCTAAATGTGTAAATTGTTATGAGAGGGGCCACACCGCGAAAGTCTGCCCACTAAATGCTGAACCAATGCAATGCAACAGCGTGGAACCTTATTCGCTGTGGTCCCAATGTATGGGCCCTAGCCCAGAGGACCCCTTGAATAACCATCTCTGGGCTTGTAAAGGTAAATGGTAAGAGGGTTCGGGCACTACTTGACTCTGGGAGTATGGTTACACTAGTGTCCGAATACCTGTTGCCCATTGGGGAAAAACAGGTAAACAGTTCACAAAGAGTGGCAATTTGTTGTATACATGGGGATAATCACAAATATTCCACTGTTGATGTTCTTATTGAAACAAAGTTTGGTTCTTTAGATTTCAAAGTGGGTATAGTACCCAAACTGGCACATGGTGTGTTAATAGGGACCGACTTTCCCAATTTTCTAAAAATGTGGTCCTCCTCTCAGAATAGCGCCCAGAGTTCAATAGTGGACCATAAAGAAGTAACAGAAGAAACAAATCCTTTCCCTTTTTCAGAAATGGAGGTTGACGAGGGCCCAAATAAGAAGGGGAAAAAGGAAGAGTGCTGTAAAATACCCCAAATCAAGATGTTGAACAGGCGCTTACCACCCCAGGACAGGGTATGACCTTCGCTGACCTAGAGGTCAGTCCTGGGAGTTTTAAGAAGGCCCAGTGGAAAGGCCCCACATTAGCCGAAGCAAGGGGGAATATACGGGACCAGAATAGTACCCCTGGCCAACCAGATAGGTCACTTGCCTACCCCTACTTCGATGTAGAAAATGAACTAGTATATCGGGTTGATAGGAGGACATCCATTATAACTAAACAATTGTTGGTACCACGGACATTCCGTAACGTAGTATTACACCTCGCACATAGTCACCCATTGGGGGACACCTAGGGGTGGAAAAGACAAAAGAAAAGGTTCTCCGAAGCTTCTATTGGCCTAGGGTTCTGGCAGAAATTACAAATTATTGCTCCTCATGCCAGAATGTCAGATCACTGCCCCGTTCAAAGCGTACCGCAGCCCATTGGTACCCCTTCCCATAATAGATGTAACATTTGACCGGATTGCTATGGATCTAGTAGGACCCCTAATAAAGTCTGCTAGGGGACATCAGCATATATTGGTAATATTAGATTATGCCACCCGATATCCGGAGGCAGTTCCCCTACGTAGCACCTCTGCTAAAAACATAGCAAAAGAGTTAATAGTTCTGTTTACCTGGGTCGGAATTCCTAGAGAGATCTTAACTGACCAGGGAACACCATTTATGTCCCAAGTAACAAAAGAGTTATGTAAACTCCTAAAAATCAAGAATCTCAGAACCTCAGTCTATCATCCACAAACAGATGGTTTAGTGGAACGGTTCAATAAAACCTTAAAGAGCATGTTACGCCGGGCGGTCGATAAGGATGGGAAAAACTGGGATTGTTTGTTACCATACCTGTTATTTGCCATTAGGGAGGTTCCCCAATCATCCACAGGCTTCTCCCCGTTTGAACTATTGTATGGCCGACACCCAAGGGGCTTACTAGAAACAGCCAAAGAGACTTGGGAACACGAGTGTAACAGGGTAAATAAAAGCCACCAGTTATATGCCTGGAAAACCTATGTCTAGTCTGCAGTGCAGCACTGACTAGGATAACTTCAGCTGGGAACCTCAGAACAATTAGTTGGATCCCAGCTGCCTAATCAGGGTGTGTTAAAACCCAGGCTGTAGACACATGGAGCCTGGCTGTTGAGGAGAGAGGAGTAAGCTGGTGAGAGATTTCCTGATACAAGGTCTGATTAGCAAAGTAGATGAATTGTGAACTGTCTGTCCCCTGCATAGAAATAGGCAACTGCCTGATTTATACACTGCCTGCTAAAGAGAAACTGTTTTTGTTTGTCTGCTGAAGATAAGCCATTTTTCTTTTGTTGCTGATGAAAAGCTATTTTTGTTTTGTGTGCTGTGTATCTTTCAAGGCTAAATAAATAAGCCTTGTCAAGAAACCCGCATGTGTAGTTGCATGTACCCTGCAACATATGGTGTCAAGAAGTGAGATTTTGAAAGGCTCCTGCAGTTAAAGGGCCATACATACACACAAGAATGAAAAAAATGGAAGAATTTTTTTAAGCGTTTTTGTGCGAGCAGACCAAACAGCAGGGACAGTTAATGCAGGAGCAGGCCCGGCTGCAAGCAGAGAGAGATGAAAGACTTTTGCAGCAGCAAACCCAGCTCCTAACCCAGCAGCAGGCAGCACAGGAGGAGCGAATGGCCAAGCTGCTGACCCAATTCCAGGGGTCTGCCAGTCCAGAACTTGCAAGCAGACCCCCGATACTCCTGAGGAAAATGGCTCCGAACGAGGATCCAGAGGCTTTTTTACTGACTTTTGAAAGAGTTGCCGAAGCTCAGGGCTGGGCTACAGATCGCTGGGCAACTGCTTTGGCCCCGCTCCTCATAGGAGAAGCCCAGGCCTCATATCAGGGTCTCCCAGCAGATCAGGCAATGGACTACCGCCAAGTAAAAGCCGCCTGTGGACGGACGTTCACAGAGGTACGCAATTAGGAGGCTTTATAACGTGAAATTATAATAGGCTTTATTGTGCCTGTTCCTTTTCATCAGGAAAATTATCCAAACACAGGGGGGGGGGGGAACAAAACTTCCATTCACTTGGGAGTAATTCTAGTGAAAACACTATGCAACCAATTCACATCTCCCTAGTCAAGCATTTCACCCCAGCCCCAAACATAGCATGAAAATAAGCAGATACAGTATAAGCAGTCTCTTAATCATGAAAGTCTTATCTGTTTATCAGCTGTAGAGTAAGCTTCTCTGCTCTCCTGGAACCGCACTGAGCGTGCACAGAAAATCAGCATCCAGGTTTAGAAGTCTTATTTGGGCCTTGTGTCTTGAAAGCAGCTCTGCTAACTTTGGCAGAGCCCAAAACAAGTGTGTCTCCAAGTTCAGCTCAGGTGTCAGCTAAAGAGTTCTCACTTCCTGTTTGAACAGACAGGCTTTTGTAAGCCATCTCAATCAGGCAGGTGGTGTTTAGTAATTAATTACCAGAAGTTAACCACCACACTGCTAGATTAAAGGCACATTACTGAACAGGGATAAGTCCCCTGTTACATACCTCCCCTGTTTGTGGGAATCTCGGGCTTACCACGGCCAAAGCCCATCCTTCCACTCTCATTCGAGATCTTTCTGTGACTTGAATGAGAGTGGATGGAGGAAGAGAACCTTCTGTCCCGCTGGGATTGGAGCCCTTTCTCCAGTTTATTTTTGTCTCCTCCCGAAGGTGCTTGAGATCAGCACTCCTCAGTCACTCGAGGGGGACTTTTTCCACGTAAAGTCTTCTTATTGCTTGTGCGGTCTTGAGATTTCTGTTGCGTCGGGCACTTCTCTTTTTGTAGACAAAGTGTATGGCAACAGTTGTAGAGCAGTTAGGACTAGCCCTTGGAGTTTTCTGCTCTTGAAGCGGTCTTTCTGCAGCTTCTCCACACCACGGAGTCACCAGTTCAGCTTCTTCAGCTAAGGATTCTGCACTCCTACCTCTGTTTGTTGTCTGTTGGGCAGCTGTAGGTTTGGCTAGTGCTTTCTTTGGTGGCTCAAACGTCGTATTTTTGTTTTGAAGTTGCGTGGAGTCCCCAACTCTCACTGTACCCTTGTTCTCACGGGCATTAGTTACTGTGGGATACTGGTGCTTGGGCAGTGCCAATACCTTTTTCCGTATTGGAGGAATCTGTATCAGAGTCTCCTTCATATTCTGGAGCTCTGTAATTATTGTCGTCAAGGTTGCCGCTGCGTCTGTTTTCTCCTTGGTGTACTGACTCAAGGGAATGGAACAGTCTCTCTGTCTCTCCAGCTCTTGCTCCAGTTTCTGAGCCTTCTCACGCTCCCTCTCATACAGAGTCACCTGGTATCGAAGCTCCGCCTCCAACGATGCTCTGAAGACATGCAGTGTGGCCTTTAGCTCCTCATACTGCGCTGTGGGGATGTACTGGGTATTCAGACGTTCCTGCAGCGCTTGTACCTCTTTAGCAGCCTGCAGCTTTTCTTCCTGCAGCGTTTGCTGCTTCTCCTTAGCATACTGGAGGTGGAGGTGTGTACGCAGACCTTGCAGTTGGTTCTGCAGTCGGTGCTCTGCTTCAAACATTTCCTCTTTCAAAAGTTTATATATTTCTTTAAGAGCCTGCAGCTCTTCATTCTTTCCCTTGACGTATTCTGTCAACTCAGAATTTTCTTTTTTTAATCTTAAATTTTCTCTTTTTTCAGTCTCTGTACTATTCAGGGCTTCCTTGCAGTCCACCTTCCATTTTTGCACATCTGCTTGGAGGCGGGCTGTCTCCTGGCGTGAGACTTCCATCTCCAGGTTTAAGTTCTGAAGCTCCTTCTGAGAGACTTTGAGATCTAAGTTAAGATGTATGATAGTTTTCCTTGAAATGTCCAGCTCCTCAGTGAGACTGTGTAGTTCTTTTCTGGAAACTTCCAGGTCTGTGTGGCAGCTGTTGGTCTCATGATGTGAGGCATCCAGTGCTCTGTGGAGTGTCTGAACCTCTTTCTGAGCTACGTCCACTTCTATCCGGCCACTGTTGACCTCTTGTCGTGAGGCATTCAACTCTATGAGCAGAGTGTGAACCTCTTGCTGGAAGACTGTCATCTGCTTCAGTGCCTCCTCATACTTCCGCTTTAGCGTAGCCACCATTTTGTCAGACTGGCTCTGCTTTACATCCATGGCGGAAATAGTAGCCTTTGCAGTATCTAGCTCAGTCTTGAGATCCTCCAATTCAGTCTTGGCCGCCGAGTAAATTGCGAGCACAGTCTTCTGTAGCTCAGCATTATTATTTTTTTCCCTTTCCAATTCTTCACAGAGCAGATCACAGTCCGGCAATTTTCAGGGCGTCTTCAGGGCTGGTCAAGGGATCGTCACTCACTGGTTCCGGCTCCACTTCCCTGGGATGACTGGTTGAGGGTTCCTCACTGTTGGCACCGGACAGACACTTCTTTGGGGTACACGACTTCTGCCTTGGGCCCTCTGGATATTCAGTTATACGTGGGACAAATTCTCCATTTTCTCTAGTCTGCAGGGCATCTCGGTCCCCCTTTTTCTCCACAGGATCTGCGGATGTGTCTGTTACTTCCACGGTAAGTGAAGAACCGCTTTTCTTTTTCTTCCTTTTTGATTTGGATGACACCGTCCCTTCAGGGATACTGGTGTCCCCATCTTCATTTGAAGTTTTAGCAGCGTCACTGGATCCACCCGGCTTTTCTTGCAACTGTAATAGCTGACGGAAATATTCGGTGATCCACTGCTCCCGCTCTGTCTCCTGCTGATCATATTCGTCATCAAAGGGAGCGGTCTTTTCTATTCGTGCCGAGTTCAGGCACCCCCACCATTTTTGGGGTGTTTTGTGGGTGTGACTCGGTTCGGGTTCCCCGTAAGAGATGTCTTCCTCTTTATTGGACTGGAAGGGCCACTCTTCCGTGGGGTAGGGTTCATTACAGGAACGCTGCATCTTGTCCTCCATTTTAGGCTATCAGGTGTCATTTTCTTCCTGACTCAGGTGGCGCTATTGCAGCTGTTGCCACTGTATTTGCTAGAACCCCCAATTGTGATAGTCCTACAGATGGGCATATTTTGCTTGTAGAGGTCATGGCTCTCACAGGCATCTCTGTAGATTTTTCTTTCTCGGGTAATTTTTTTTTTTTTTCAATATCAGCAGTACTGTGCATGCATTTTCTCTAATCAGGTATACAAGATTGTGCAGTTGCTAGGTAAAAAAAAGTCTATTTGCTATACACCATTTATTTGCTAGGTGAAATTCCTCCGCTTCAGCAACAGAATTTGGTTTTCTGCCCGAGTTCAGTAATTTTCTCATCTTTGGGTATTATGGCATTCACACTTCACACTTTGGGTGTCTGTTTTGCTCCCAAGACAATAGGCATACTTTTTTACTTGCAGAAAAAAAAACATTCTTTGCAGTGGACTCAACACTCAGCAATTGGCTTTGATAAAACTTTTTCTTTATAGGGCAATTTTACACTCAGCATTTGTTTGCTAAAAATACCCCTGCTTCAGCACAGTCTTTGTATCAATTTTCACACTTTTCTGCATATACTCCATTCACAGCTGGTAGCCCTATGCGGTGGGGCAACCTTTATTTGCAAAATCAGTACCACTCGTGGGTCACCATCTGTTTTCACTGCTTCAGCGAAACTTTTGAAAACAAGAAAAACCTATCCCTTTTTAAGGGCTGACTCACTTCTTGAACCCTGACTGTGGCTAGAAGGCAAAATCCCTATTTCAATGACCGTATTACACTTTGTGATACGTAATTAAAGGTTTACCTGCTTCAGCAGTCTCTTGGGATTGGGGAAAAGAGTCCATCTGTGGTTTTGTAAGTTTCAGTGCAGTGTAAGTTTCAGTGGTGTGTGTCCCTTTAAATCTGATCTCTGCTGCATGAGGGTTTTTTCCCCCCAAGTTGTTTAGACTGTTTGTAGGCAAAAAAACATAACAAAACATTTCACATAAAAACTCCGGTCCTTTTTAACTACAAGGACACCTCTTATCCCACTTCTGACACCATATGTGGACGGACGTTCACAGAGGTACGCAATTAGGAGGCTTTATAACGTGAAATTATAATAGGCTTTATTGTGCCTGTTCCTTTTCATCAGGAAAATTATCCAAACACAGGGGGGGGGGAACAAAGCTTCCATTCACTTGGGAGTAATTCTAGTGAACGATCTCTGACAAAACACATGCAGGTGGCCTTAGCTCCTCATACTGCCTGTGGGGAGTACTGGTATTCAGACGTTCCTGCAGCGCTTGTACCTCTTTAGCAGCCTGCACTTTTCTTCCTGCAGCGTTTGCTGCTTCTCCTTAGCTACTGGAGGTGGAGTGTGTGTACGCAGACCTTGCAGTTGGTTCTGCAGTCGGTGCTCTGCTTCAAACATTTCCTCCTCTTTCAAAATTTTTATTATTTCTTTAAGAGCCTGCAGCTCTTCTTCTTTCCCTTGACGTATCTGTCAACTCAGAATTTTCTTTTTTAATCTTAAATTTTCTCTTTTTTCAGTCTCTGTACTATTCATATTCAGCGGGCTTCCTTGAGTCCACACTTCCTATTGGGAGTAATTCTAGTGAAAACACTATGCAACCAATTCACATCTCCCTAGTCAAGCATTTCTCCCCAGCCCCAAACATAGCATGAAAATAAGCAGATACAGTATAAGCAGTCTCTTAATAATGAAAGTCTTATCTGTTTATCAGCTGTAGAGAAAGCTTCTCTGCTCTCCTGGAACCGCACTGAGCGTGCACAGAAAATCAGCATCCAGGTTTAGAAGTCTTATTTGGGCCTTGTGTCTTGAAAGCAGCTCTGCTAACTTTGGCAGAGCTCAAAACAAGTGTGTCTCCAAGTTCAGCTCAGGTGTCAGCTAAAGAGTTCTCACTTCCTGTTTGAACAGACAGGCTTTTGTAAGCCATCTCAATCAGGCAGGTGGTGTTTAGTAATTAATTACCAGAAGTTAACCACCACACTGCTAGATTAAAGGCACATTACTGAACAGGGATAAGTCCCCTGTTACATACATCCCCTGTTTGTGGGAAGCTCGGGCTTACCACGGCCAAAGCCCATCCTTCCACTCTCATTCGAGATCTTTCTGTGACTTGAATGAGAGTGGATGGAGGAAGAGAACCTTCTGTCCCGCTGGGATTGGAGCCCTTTCTCCAGTTAATTTTTGTCTCCTCCCGAAGGTGCTTGAGATCAGCACTCCTCAGTCGCTCGAGGAGGACTTTTTCCACGTAAAGTCTTCTTATTGCTTGCGCGGTCTTGAGATTTCTGTTGCGTCGGGCACTCCTCTTTTTGTAGACAAAGTGTATGGCAACAGTTGTAGAGCAGTTAGGACTAGCCCTTGGAGTTTTCTGCTCTTGAAGCGGTCTTTCTGCAGCTTCTCCACACCACGGAGTCACCAGTTCAGCTTCTTCAGCTAAGGATTCTGCACTCCTACCTCTGTTTGTTGCCTGTTGGGCAGCTGTAGGTTTGGCTAGTGCTTTCTTTGGTGGCTCAAACTTCGTATTTTTGTTTTGAAGTTGTGTGGAGTCCCCAACTCTCACTGTACCCTTGTCCTCACGGGCATTAGTTACTGTGGGATACTGGTGCTTGGGCGGTGGCAATACCTTTTTCCGTATTGGAGGAATCTGTATCAGAGTCTCCTTCATATTCTGGAGCTCTGTAATTTTTGTCGTCAAGGTTGCCGCTGCGTCTGTTTTCTCCTTGGTGTAATGACTCAAGGGAATGGAACAGTCTCTCTAGCTCTTGCTCCAGTTTGAGCCTTCTCACGCTCCCTCTCATACAGAGTCACCTGGTATCGAAGCTCCGCCTCCAATGATGTGAGGCATCCAGTGCTCTGTGGAGTGTCTGAACCTCTTTCTGAGCTACGTCCACTTCTATCCGGCCACTGTTGACCTCCTGTCGTGAGGCATTCAACTCTATGCGCAGAGTGTGAACCTCTTGCTGGAAGACTGTCATCTGCTTCAGTGCCTCCTCATACTTCCGCTTTAGCGTAGCCACCATTTTGTCAGACTGGCTCTGCTTTACATCCATGGCAGAAATAGTAGCCTTTGCAGTATCTAGCTCAGTCTTGAGATCCTCCAATTCAGTCTTGGCCGCAGAGTAAATTGCGAACACAGTCTTCTGTAGCTCAGCATTATTATTTTTTTCCCTTTCCAATTCTTCACAGAGCAGATCACAGTCACGCCTGGCAATTTTCAGGGCGTCTTCAGGGCTGGTCAAGGGATCGTCACTCACTGGTTCCGGCTCCACTTCCCTGGGATGACTGGTTGAGGGTTCCTCACTGTTGGCACCGGACAGACACTTCTTTGGGGTACACGACTTCTGCCTTGGGCCCTCTGGATATTCAGTTATACGTGGGACGAATTCTCCATTTTCTCTAGCCTGCAGGGCATCTCGGTCCCCCTTTTTCTCCACAGGATCTGCGGACGTGTCTGTTACTTCCACAGTAAGTGAAGAACCGCTTTTCTTTATCTTCCTTTTTGATTTGGATGACACCGTCCCTTCAGGGATACTGGGGTCTCCATCTTCATTTGAAGTTTTAGCAGCGTCACTGGATCCACCCGGCTTTTCTTGCAACTGTAATAGCTGACGGAAATATTCGGTGATCCACTGCTCCCGCTCTGTCTCCTGCTGATCATATCCGTCATCAAAGGGAGCGGTCTTTTCTGTTCGTGCCGAGTTCAGGCACCCCCACCATTCTTGGGGTGTTTTGTGGGTGTGACTCGGTTCGGGTTCCCCGTAAGAGATGTCTTCCTCTTTATTGGACTGGAAGGGCCACTCTTCAGTGGGGTAGGGTTCATTACAGGAACGCTGCATCTTGTCCTCCATTTTTAGGCTATCAGGTGTCATTTTCTTCCTGACCTCAGGAGGCGCTATTGCCACTGTATTTGCTAGAACCCCCAATTGTGATAGTCCTACAGATGGGCATATTTTGCTTGTAGAGGTCATGGATCTCACAGGCATCTCTGTAGATTTTTCTTTCTTGGGTAATTTTTTTTCAATATCAGCAGTACTGTGCATGCATTTTCTCTTATCAGGTATACAAGATTGTGCAGTTGCTAGGTAAAAAAGTCTATTTGCTATACACCATTTATTTGCTAGGTGAAATCCCTCCGCTTCAGCAACAGAATTTGGTTTTCTGCCTGAGTTCAGTCTCATCTTTGGGTATTATGGCATTCACACTTCACACTTTGGGTGTCTGTTTTGCTCCCAAGATAATAGGCATACTTTTTTACTTGCAGAAAAAAAAACATTCTTTGCAGTGGACTCAACACTCAGCAATTGGCTTTGAAAAAACTTTTTCTTTATAGGGCAATTTTACACTCAGCATTTGTTTGCTAAAAATACCCCTGCTTCAGCACAGTCTTTGTATCAATTTTCACACTTTTCTGCATATACTCAATTCACAGCTGGTAGCCCTATGCGGTGTGGCAACCTTTATTTGCAAAATCAGTACCACTCGTGGGTCACCATCTGTTTTCACTGCTTCAGCGAAACTTTTGAAAACAAGAAAAACCTATCCCTTTTTAAGGGCTGACTCACTTCTTGAACCCTGACTATGGCTAGAAGGCAAAATCCCTATTTCAATGACCGTATTACACTTTGTGATAGGTAATTAAATTTACCTGCTTCAGCAGTCTCTTGGGATTGGGGAAAAGAGTCCATCTGTGGTTTTATAAGTTTCAGTGCAGTGTAAGTTTCAGTGGTGTGTGTCCCTTAAAATCTGATCTCTGCTGCATGAGGTTTTTTTTTTTTTTTTTTTTTTTTTTAAGTTGTTTAGACTGTTTGTAGGCAAAAAAACGTAACAAAAAAATTTCACATAAAACTCCGGTCCTTTTTAACTACAAGGACACCTCTTATCCCACTTCTGACACCATATGTGGACGGACGTTCACAGAGGTACGCAATTAGGAGGCTTTATAACGTGAAATTATAATAGGCTTTATTGTGCCTGTTTCTTTTCATCAGGAAAATTATCCAAACACAGGGGGGGGGTCGGATCAATGGGGAACCTACGGCCCATCCATACGCAACCGCCAAGTCCAATGGAAGGGGCAGTCGTTCCAGCAAGGACGGAGACCAAATGCTGGTCCCTGCCGAGACCCTCATCTCCTTCCGGATGTCGGCTCGTCGCAAAATGAGAGGAATTTCCGAGGACGTCGCCCACAGGACCCACCAGATGCCTGGTCTCCAGTAACCGGTCCAGCGGAGCGCTATCCACAGCCCCCTCCTGCGAGGGAACCCTCTCCATGTTCTGCCTGCGGAGAACAAGGCCACTGGTATGTGGACTGTCCACAGATGGATAGCTCATTCAGCAGAACCGTCGCCTCGGCTTTTACTGGGGAAAATTACAAGCCCTGGCTACTTCCAGCCCTGATTGGGGGAAAAAACGTCCAGGCCCTTGTAGATTCGGGCTCTGGGAAAACTCTGGTCCTCCAGGAACTGTTACCGCCTAACGTGTGTTCTTTTGACTCCCCATGGAGCATAGAATGTATACACGGCGATGTAAAACGCTATCCGACGGCCAAAATCCGGCTACAGGTAAAAGGTCAGGAGGCTTACCTCGAAGTAGGAGTCGCTCCATGGCTCCCTGCCCCCATTGTGCTCAGTCGGGACTGGCTTTTCTTTTCAGACCTAATGGCCCCAGTCTTTCACGAGGAGCCTCCTTCTACGGCTCAGGAGAACCCTGGCAAACTGTTCACCTTCTCGGCAGACCTTTTTCCCAGTAGACACCGGGTTCAAAAGACTCGTAAGCAAAGACACTTGGACAAACAGGACTGGTTGCAGAAATCTGGGTCTCAAGGTGACCATTGTAGTCGTCAGAGGTCACAAGTGATGGCTGGAGATGGCCAAAGTGAGGGGGATATGGGAACTGGAGATTTACCAGACCTGTACCTCCCTGACTTTCGCCAGAAGCAAAGGGGAGACCCAGTCCTTGCTAGATAGAATGACAAGGTGGTGAAAATTGATGAACAGATTTTAGATGCACAGGGGGTGATAGTATTCCCCCATTTTGAGCTATCAAAGGATATCCTATATAGGGTGAATAGGCAGACACAAACAGGGGAGGTCACCAGACAGATATTGGTTCCCAAGGCGTTTGTTAAATCTGTGTTCACTCTAGCCCATACTGTCCCTTGGGGTGGTCACCTGGGCAGGGATAAAACATTGGACCATATTTCATCCCGATTCTATTGGCCAGGGATGCATAGTGATATTGCTAAGCTATGTGCAGCATGTCCGGAGTGCCAGCTAACTAGTCCAAAAGGACAAAAACCAGCCCCTTTGGTTCCTCTACCCTTGGTGTCAGTTCCCATTGAGAGGATTGGGGTAGACTTGGTAGGACCTCTAGAACCTTCTGCGAAAGGACACAGGTTTATCCTTGTAATAGTTGACTATGCAACAAGGTATCCTGAGGCGTTCCCCCTGAGAACAGCAACGGCGAAGCAAGTAGCCAATATTCCAAGAGTGCCCCAGGCTCTCCGTGGCGGAGGCTCAGGCCCTGCGAGCCAACAGGTTACACAGCATTGGTAGCATACTGTACTCATTAGGAAACAGGGCTACATTTGGAGGCACTGCTGAGATCCAGACCTGGGGTGCCCCACTGCTATACACACAACCACAGTCACCTGTCCATAATGATTCTCCCCTCGCACCAGAGCGTGCGCGAATGGGCGCGGCAGATGCAAACTCCCGCCCGCCATGTGGTGGCCGTGAGTCAAGTTCCTATGGCCTTGCCCTTAGAGACATTACAAACAGCCCTCGACAACTACCAGGATTCTCCAAAGCCCGCCTGGTGGACGTCCTCATAGACCAAGACGCCAATTGGAATACCCTACTAGTTGATTGTCGCCTAGATTTAGTGGTACTCAAGCCCTCTGTTCCCCAATACCTACAGCTCCCCAACTCTCCCCCTGGCGGAAGCCCCTTTGTCTACCCACTCAGGGACATACCCACTGAGGTGCTTGGCGACGACTGTCATACTCCCACCTCTGCTAATTATCCGGCCAGTGATGCGGGTAGTTGTCGGTCGGACTTCAGTTACCCGGGGTCCAGTGCGTCCGAGGAAACTTAAGAACAAAGTAGGCCAGCTGACCGCTCCACCCAATTCACCACCCTTAGTGGAAGCACTCACTCTGGCCAACCATGCCCAAAATTACCGGAAATTGAAAGCTTTCTCGGGGACCCTGCCCGTCCCGACGGGGGAATATGGGATAGACCCATGGAAGGAACACACCCGGGGTGTAATGGAGGAATGATCCTGTACGGACGCGGTGAAACGCCAACGCATCATGGAATGCTTGAGACCCCCAGCCTCCACTCTGGTCAGCATTCATCAAGAGCAACATCCTGATTTGACTTCTCGAATGATAGTCGAATTCTTGACGGAGGCTTATGGCATGGCAGAAGATGATGGAGCCATATGGGCCAAGTACTATGCCATTAATCAGAAGGAAGGGGAAGACTTATCCGCCTACATCCACCGGGTGCAGATAGCGTTAGAGCCCTTACTTCACCATAAGTATGTTATTGCCTCCCAAATGGATGAGTATCTCCAAAAGCAATACCTGCGAGGGTCCAGCCCTAACCACCCCATTGCCAACATGATTCATGATAACCTCACCCGGGGGAGCCCCCCTACATTCACCAAGTTGTTACAGCAAGTCAAGGAGCATGAAGCTCACCTAATGCTTCATTCCCCGCAGAAAGCAAAAGGGGCCGCCAATCCCAAAAGTAAGGGAACTAGTGAAAAGAAGGAAAACCCTCCGGACAAACCCGGGTCTGAGCGGCCGAAGTACTCGGAGAGAACCTCTCCCCCTTTCAACTGTCGCACGCCGCCCCGGGATCTGTCATGTTACAAGTGCGATAAGAAAGGACATATATCTTATGACTGCCGGATGGGAGAATCTCGTGACCGGAGTCCCTCCCCCAAGAAGTTCACGCCCAATGCCATGGTCTGTGGAGTATACGCCGCCAACGGAGGAGCTGTAGCGGCACCGGCTTCCACTGAACCCTGGGGGCCCACGGACCCAGATCCGACCTCCGCCCGAGATGGTGATTGTCCTCGTGACTGGAATAATCGGGTGGGACCGGTGGCTCTCATACGCGTGCTATTGGATGGCATCTACTCCTCCACCTTGCTGGATACGGGGTCACAAGTGACCATCATATATCGAGGGTTCTATGATCAACATCTCCAGAACAAGCCCCTGAAGTCGGCCAAACATATCAAAGTAAGAAGCCTGAGCAATGAAGACTACCCCATCGATGGCATCGTGACGTTGTCTTTAGAGATTCAGCAGCTCAACACCGGAAAGTCACACCCTATGAACGTGGACGCCCTCGTGTGCCTGGAACCCAAGGATCTACCCAAGTACCCGATCATCCTGGGTACCAATGCAGACATTGTACAAGCTGTTATCCGAGCCTACTTGCAAGAGACGAATGAATTGCCCATGTGCAGTCGCAGTGCCCAGCACACTATCCGGATGAATGACACGACTCCCTTCCGGGAGCGCTCCCGGCGTATCGCCCCTAGGGACGTCGATGATGTTCAGGCCGTGATTCAGGAGATGGAGGAGGCAGGAATCGTTACGGAGTCAAGGAGCCCCTACGCATCGCCCATCGTGGTGGTGAGGAAAAAGAATGGGACTGTGAGACTATGTGTGGATTACAGGACTTTGAATAATCGCACGATTCCTGACCAATATAACCTCCCACACATAGAAGAGATCCTGAATGCCCTCAATGGGAGAAAATGGTTCAGTGTGTTGGATCTCAGGTCCGGGTACTACCAGGTACCCATGAGCCCCGAGGATCAAGAGAAGACTGCTTTCATCTGTCCGTTGGGATTCTATCAATTCACTCGCATGCCACAGGGCATTTGTGGGGCGCCGGCCACATTCCAACGACTGATGGAGAAAACCTTGGGAGACTTGAACCCACAAGAATGTTTGGTGTATCTGGACGACATCATCGTCTTCGGCCGAACACTAGAGGAACATGAGACCCGGCTCCTGAAGGTGCTCGACCGTCTAGCCCGAGAGGGACTCAAGTTGTCCCTGGATAAATGCAGATTCTGTAGGACCTCCGTGACCTACGTAGGACACATTATATCCGCTGAAGGAATTGCCACCGACCCGGCCAAAATAGAGGCCGTAGTAAGCTGGCCACGACCAGATAACGTGGTAGAATTGCGCTCTTTCTTGGGGTTCTGTGGATACTATCGTAGGTTTGTGGAAGGATATTCTCGTCGGGCCAAGGCCCTCAACAGTCTTCTCAAAATATATCCCGAGGACACTGGGCGAAGGGCAACTCCCGCACGACAAACCTTCGGGGACAAGTGGACTACAGAGTGTGAACAGGCTTTCCTAGACCTGAAGCAGAGTCTGACAGCGGCTCCGGTGTTAGCCTATGCCGACGCCAAACAACCTTATTGTCATGCCTGAATGCCCGCAGACCTGTCCAGTCCCCAGTACTGAGGTGGGAAGGGTATTACCACGCACCCACAGCAGTGAGGGAATGGCCCGGACTGTGGTATGGCGTTGCCGGGCCTGTGGAGAGATGGTTAGGAATACTTGCAACGCCTTTGGAGTTCAGAGTAAGAGAAGTGATGTCCGTTCGCCAGAGTCCAGGGATACAGAAGTCAGAATCGTAATGTTTGTAAGCCAAAGTCCAGGGGTCACAGAAGTCAGTATGGTAGAGTTCGTAGGCAGGGTTCAAGGGCAACAGAGAGCAGAGTAGTCCAGGATGAGCAGGGGTCAAACCAGGGAAATCCAGGGGTAAGCAGGAGCAGGAACAAAGCTGGAACACAGAGGAGAGCCAAGCATAGGACTGCACACACAGAGGTAACAAGAGCTATGCAGAGCAATGAGAGAAAGGACAGACAGGAGTTATAAAGGAGGGAACACCAATAGGAGAGAGAGGAGGAGGGTGAAGTGGGAGACAGCAGGATAGGTGAGAAGGAGAAGAGGAGGGGACAGGTGAGCCAGTGAGAGAGAGAGCCTGCAGGGCATGAGAGGATGAGCCAGGAAGCTGAGACAGCCTAGAAGAGGCGCTTGTGCGCGCGCCCTCTGTAAGTTTAGAGTGCGCGCGCACAGGCTGCGTCACGAGGCACGCGGAGCACCGCGCCGCGGGGGCACCCATTCAGGATGAGGAAGGAACGGAGGGACAAGCCACCGGAGGTAAGGGGACAGGAGTAGAGACCGAGGGGAGCCGTGAGCGCCGCAGCAGGGGACAGGGAACTGCGCGGGTGCGCGAGTCTTGCGGGAAGCGCGCGCTGACGCCGAGATGGCATCAGAGACTGCCAGAGGGGAACAGCTGCGGGTAGAGGAAGGGAGGCTAGCAGGGGAAGGATCAGACAGGGAAGGCAAGTGTGGGACATCAGGGACACATGGAGGGGAAGGAATCCCCTGAACCGTCACAGTATCCCCCCCTTGAGGTTCGATCTCCGAGCGATCCAGCCACGGTTTCTGGGGAAATTTTAGATGAAAATGCTGAAGAAGTTTAGGAGCATGAATGTGACGTGCCGGAACCCATGACCGCTCCTCCGGACCATAGCCCTTCCAGTGGACGAGGAACTGGAGCTTGTTTTTCAACCAGCGGCGAGATTGGACCTCGTACTCTTGTTGTCCTAGGGTGGACTCTCTTAAGAATGAGTCTACTCAAGAGTCTCCTTTTTTCATTAATTTCGGCTTTCACCCTAGATTTTGAACGGGCCCTGAAATCTTGGTGACAGTTTGGGCGATGGAGTTTTAAGCCTGATGTTCTTCGAGGACAACCACACTCTGTCACCAGGCTTGAATGAGGGACCTGGTTGGCGACGACAATCTGCTTTGGTTTTTTGTCTAGAGACAGCAGATTGTAGGGACTTAAGTATCCTTTTCCAAGAATTCTGCAGAGTCGTAACATGAGAGTCATCTGCAGGAACGCCAGAAGGGGGGGAGGAGAGGGGAAGACTGCTAGGGTGAAAGCCGAAATTAATGAAAAAAGGAGACTCTTGAGTAGAATCATTCTTAAGAGAGTTGATCACAAATTCAGCCCATGGTAACAGGTCCACCCAGTTGTCTTGTGACTCCGATACGAAACATCTGAGATATTGCTCTAGGGTTTGATTCATCCTTTTGGTCTGACCATTGGTCTGAGGATGGTATCCGGAAGAAAAAAGAAGGGAAATTCCGAGTCTCTGGGAGAACGCCCGCCAGAACTTAGAGATGAATTGAGACCCTCTGTCAGAGACAATTGAAATGGGAACGCCATGTAATCTGAAAATTTCCTTGGAAAAAATATCGGCCAGAGTAGCAGAATTAGGGAGACCCTTGAGGGGAATAAAGTGTGAGTGTTTAGAAAATCTGTCTACTACAACAAGAATGGTATTCATTCCTTTGGAATTGGGAAGTTCGACAATGATATCAATAGAGATGTGTTTCCAGGGTTGCTCCGGAATGGGGAGCGGCATGAGGAGACCAGAAGGTTTGTGATGGAGCGTCTTACTCTGGGCACATACCGGACAAGCACTAGTGAAATCAAAAATGTCTTTGTTCATCTTCGGCCACCAAAAGGTCCGTTTAATAAGGTCCGCTGTCCTCTTGAAGCCTGGATGACCGACAGATCAAGAGGAATGTCCCCAAAGTAGAATCTTGTGGTGAAACCGTGGAGCTGCGTATAAGCATCCCTCTGGTACCCTGAACCTGCTGGGAATGTGAGCCTGGGCTTTGTTTATCTCATCCAACACATCAAAGTTATTAGCAGAGATTATGCATTTGGCAGGAAGAATTGGTTCCGTGGCTTCATTAGATTCGTTTTCCGTGGCGAACTGGCGAGAGAGAGCGTCCGCTTTGATATTTTTGTTACCAGGAATGTACAAAATGGTATAGTTAAAGTGGGAGAAGAAGAGAGACCACCGAGCTTGGCGGGATCCAAGTCGTCGGGCCCCCTCGATATACAGCAAATTTTTGTGGTCGGTGAGGATGGCAACAGGTTCCTTGGTGCCTTCTAAAAGATGCCTCCACTCTTGGAGAGCCAGTTTAATGGCCAAAAGTTCACGATTACCAACATCATAATTTCTTTCGGCAAACGAAAATTTCCGCGAAAAAAAACCAACAGGGATGGAGTCTTTCTTGGGAAGAAGACCTCTGAGAGAGAACTGCACCAGCTCCTACGTCCGAAGCGTCGACTTCCAAAGTGAAGGGAAGAGAGGTATCCGGGTGGCGTAGGATGGGTGCGGACACGAAGGCTTTCTTAAGAACCTCGAATGCAACGATAGCTTCAGGGGACCAGGACGTGGGGTCGGTGCCTTTCTTGGTCAAGGCGGTGATGAGAAGAGCAATAGAAGAATTTTTTTTGATGAATTTCCTGTAATAATTGGCAAAGTTGAGGAAACGCTGCACAGCCTTGAGCGAGTTAGGCAGCGGCCAGTCGAGAACAGACTTTAATTTTTGCGGGTCCATAGAGAAACCTTGGTCAGAGATAATGTAGCCTAGGAAGGCAGTAGAAGTCTGGTGGAACAAACATTTCTCCATCTTGGCGTATAGGCGGTTAGAACTGAGCCTAGACAGCACCAGTTTAGTATGGTGAATGTGTTCATCCAAGATTTTAGAAAAAATGAGAATGTCATCCAGATACACTATGACAAATGTCCCCAACACATCCCGGAAGATGTTGTTCATGAACTCTTGAAAGACGGCAGGAGCATTGCATAAACCAAAGGGCATAACCAGATACTCATAATGTCCAGATCGCGTATTAAACACGGTTTTCCATTCATCCCCCTCCCTTATGCGAATGAGATTATAGGCCCCTCTTAAGTCGAGCTTGGAGAAGATAGAGGCCCCCTGAAGACGATCGAACAGTTCAGAGATTAAGGGAAGGGGGTACCGATTGTTTACCGTGATTTTATTGAGTCCGCGAAAGTCGATACATGGCCTAAGTGACCCATCCTTCTTCTTCATGAGGAAGAAGCCTGCAACAGCAGGGGAGGTAGAATTGCGGATGAATCCCTTCTCCAAATTTTCTTGGATGTAGGACGTCATGGCCTCAGTTTCAGAAACGGACAAAAGATATGATTTCGACTTGGAAAGGACGGTCCCTGGAATCAAATCGATAGGACAATCGTATGGATGATGGGGAGGTAGAACCTCAGCTTGTACCTTGTTGAATACATCCAGGAACTCATGATACATGGTCGGTAGAATCGATAGATTGGAAGGAACGGAATCCAGACCGGAAAGCACCACAACAGGAGGGGCCATGGGAGCAGACTCAGCGGGAGAAGGCCACTGGATAGCCAGGGTGCCGGTCCAATCAATGCGCGGATTGTGGAGTTGAAGCCAAGACAATCCTAAAATAAGTTGAACAGTAGGAGAATGGAAGATAACAAAAACTATTACCTCTTTATGATCGTCTGCCAAGGTCAGCGTTAGAGGAATGGACTTCCAGATGATAAATGCTGGCTGGAGCGGGCGACCGTCGATGGCCTCAAGACCAATAGGTGCTTTTCTTTTAACCATAGGAATTTGGTTCTCAGAGGCGAAGGTTTGATCCAGGAAGTTACCGCCAGATCCGGAGTGTCACACTTGTATGCCCGCAGACCTGGCAAGACCCCAATACTGAGGTGGGAACGGTATTACACCACACACCCACAGCAGTGGGAGCAAGCCCGAAGTGTCGTATAGCGTTGCTGGGCCTGTTGAGAGAGTGGTTAAGATACTTGCAACGTCTTGTAGGATTAAGCATAAGAATGGTCGTGTCCGTGTGCCAATGTCCAGGGGTCCAGAGAGTAGAGTAGTCAAAGTTCAAAGCCAGGTCCAAGGATTCCAGAGGTCAGCAAAGTAGGGTTCGTAGCAAGGTTCAAGGGGTATAGAGAGCAGAGTAGTCCAGAACACGCAGGGGTCAAAGCCAGGGAAATCCAAAGTAACACAGGAGCAGGATACAGCAGAGACACAGAGGAAGCACAGCATAGGTCAGCACACACAGTGAAACAGGAACTATGCAGAGCGACGATAGAGAGGACAGACAGGGATAATAAAGGGAGACACACCAATAGGAGAGAGGGGAGGAGCAGAGAGAGAAGTGGGAGACAACAAGGATAGGTCAGTGAGAGAAGAGGAGGAGACAGAAGGATCAGAGAGTAAGATCGCCTGCAAGGAATGGGGGGAGGAGTCAGGACAGGGCTTAGAAGAGGAGCGTGTGCGCGACCTCTGTAAGCTGAGGGTGCGCACGCACAGGCTGCATCACCAGGCGCGCGGAGCGCCGCTCCGCGGGCACCCCAGCGGAAGGAAGCAGGGGATCGGCCGAGACCGCCAACGGAGGTGAGGTGCAGGCAGCGGGCACACGGAGTGACTGGAAGCGGGGAGCGTTGCCGCAGGGGCTTGGGGATTGCGCGGGTGCGCGACACTTGCGGGGCATGCGCTGAGGCAATGGGACAGTGAGAGATGGAGACGGAGCGAGACAGGAGTGGGTAGGTGCAGAGGGATCGGCAAGAGAGGAGACAGAGGTAGAGAAAGAAGGGGAAGGAATCCCCTGAACCGTCACAGTATCCCCCCCTTGAGGATTGATCTCCGAGCGATCCAACCAAGGTTTCAACGGAAATTTCTGATGGAATTGTTGGAGTAATCTTGGGGCATGAATATGACGTGCTGATACCCACGAACGTTCTTCCGGACCATAGCCCTTCCAGTGGACCAGGAACTGGAGTTTGTTTTTAGACCAACGGGAATCAATGAGGGATTGGACCTCGTACTCCTGTTGTCCCAGGGTGGAGACTGGATTGGGTTTCCGGGAAGGAACAGGAAAATGAGAACTCTGCACAAAAAGTTTAAGAAGGGAAGCGTGAAACACGGAAGGAATCCTCATGGTGGGAGGCAGGTCAAGACGGTAAGCTACTGGGTTAATCTTTTCTAATATTTTGAATTGGCCCAGAAATCTCGGAGATAATTTTGGAGATGGCGTTTTAAGCCTGATATTTTTGATGATAACCACACCCTGTCACCAGGTTTGAAAGAAGGCCCAGGTTGACGATGGCGATCTGCCTTGGTTTTCTGTTTGGCAACCGCAGATTGTAAAGTTTTGAGGATCCTTTTCCAAGATTCTTGTACATTCGCAACATGAGAATCGGCCGCAGGAACACCCGAAGGAGAAGGTGAGAGAGGAAGGCTACTGGGGTGGAAACCGAAGTTAACGAAAAAGGGAGACTCTTGAGTAGACTCGTTTTTGAGAGAATTGATAGCAAATTCGGCCCATGGCAAAAGGTCCACCCAGTTGTCCTGTGAGTCAGATATGAAGCATCTTAGATATTGTTCTAGAGTTTGATTCATCCTTTCGGTTTGACCATTGGTTTGAGAATGGTATCCAGAGGAAAACAAGAGAGAGATTCCGAGTCTTTGGGAAAATGCCCGCCAGAATTTAGAGATGAACTGCGATCCACGGTCAGAGACAATAGAAATGGGAACGCCATGTAACCTGAAAATTTATTTGGAAAAGACATTATCCAAAGTGGCAGAGGTAGGAAGACCCTTGAGGGGAATAAAGTGTGCTTGTTTAGAGAACCTGTCCACTACGACCAGAATGGTGTTCATTCCTTTGGAATTGGGCAATTCAACAATGAAATCCATCAATATATGTTTCCATGGTTGTTCCGGAATGGGAAGAGGTAAGAGAAGTCCCGAAGGTTTGTGATGGAGTATTTTACTCTGGGCACATACAGGGCAAGCAGTGGTAAAGTCGAGAATATCTTTGTTCATCTTTGGCCACCAAAATGTCCGTTTAATGAGATCTGCTGTCCTTTTGAAGCCTGGATGACCGACTGCTCTAGAAGAATGACCCCAAAGTAACACTTTATGGCGAAAGCGTGGGGCTGCGTATAGGCGTCCTTCTGGTACCCTGAACCTGCTGGGAATGTGAGCTTGAGCTTTCTTGATTTCGTCCAACACATCAAAGTTGTTAGCGGAAATTATACATTTGGCCGGAAGAATAGGCTCCGTGGTTTCATTAGCTTCGGTTTCAGTGGCGAACTGACGAGAGAGCGCGTCCGCTTTGACATTTTTGGTTCCAGGAATATATGAGATGGTTGAGTTAAAGCGGGAAAAGAAGAGAGACCACCGAGCTTGGCGGGATCCCAGGCGACGAGCCCCCTCGATATATAATTTTTTTTGTGGTCAGTGAGAATAGTAACTGGTTCTTTGGAACCCTCCAAAAGGTGCCTCCATTTTTGAAGAGCCAGTTTTATGGCCAAAAGTTCACGATTACCAACATCATAATTCCTTTCGGCAGTTGAAAATTTCCGTGAAGAAAAACCACAGGGGTGGAGTTTCTCTTGGGGAGAAGTCCTCTGGGAAAGGACTGCGCCAGCTCCTACGTCCGAGGCGTCGACCTCCAAAGTAAAGGGGAGGGAGGTATCTGGATGACGAAGGATGAGTGCGAAAACAAAAGCCTTCTTGAGAACCTCAAAAGCTAGAATAGCCTCTGGAGACCAGGAAGTGGTATCTGCACCCTTCTTGGTCATAGCGGTGATGGGAAGAGCAATAGAAGAAAATTTTTTGATGAATTTCCTGTAATAGCTGGCAAAGCCGAGAAAACGCTGCACAGCCTTGAGTGAATAAGGCAGCGGCCAATCGAGAACCGCTTTCAGTTTTTCTGGATCCATGGAGAAGCCTTGGCTGGAGATGATATAGCCTAAGAAGGCAGTAGAGGTCTAGTGGAACAAACGCTTCTCCATCTTGGCATATAGACGATTAGAACGGAGCCTAGAAAGGACTAGTTTGGTAAGTTGAATGTGTTCCTGCAGACTTTTAGAGAAAATAAGAATGTCATCTAGATAGACTATGACAAATGTTCCCAATACATCGCGGAAGATGTCGTTCATGAACTCTTGAAAAACGGCAGGAGCGTTACATAAACCAAAGGGCATTAAAAGATATTCATAATGTCCTGATCGTGTGTTAAATGCTGTTTTCCACTCGTCCCCCTCCCTTATGCAAATGAGATTATAGGCACCTCTTAAGTCGAGCTTTGAGAAGACAGAGGCCCCCTGGAGACGATCGAACAGTTCTGAGATAAGTGGAAGAGGATACCGGTTCTTCACCGTGATTTATTGAGTCCGCGAAGTCAATGCACGGCCTAAGCGATCCATCCTTTTTCTTCACAAAGAAGAAGCCAGCCCCGGCAGGGGAGGTAGAGTTGCGGATGAATCCCTTCTCCACATTTTCCTGAATGTAGGACGTCATGGCCTCGGTCTCCGGGACGGAGAGTGGATATGACTTAGACTTAGGCAGGATGGTCCCAGGAATCAGATCGATAGGACATTCGTACGGACGATAGGTAGGTAGAACCTCTGCTTGTACCTTGTTGGACACATCCAGGTATTCATGATACACAGTAGGCAGGGTCAATAGATTAGAAGGAACGGAATCCAGACCGGCCAGCACTGCAACGGGAGACTCCGCAGGAACGGCATCTGCGGACGAAGGCCACTGGAGAGGTAGAGTACCGGTCCAGTCAATGCGCGGATTGTGGAGTTGAAGCCAAGGCAATCCTAAAACAATTTGCACTGTGGGAGATTGAAAAATATCGAAGATTATTACCTCCTTATGACCGTCAGCCAGGGTCAGTGTGAGAGGAATAGACTAGGTGATAGTGTAAAAACAGGCGCTGAAACAATACTAGTGATCACAAATACTTTAGTGAATAATTGACTATTTAAACTTATAATAAAGTGCGTGAATATAAGTGACTAATAATAGTGCAATGAATCAAGTGTAAATAAGAAGTTGTAACCCCTGCTCAAACCCTCTGGAAGGGACAGTCTTCACTGGTCCCAGATGATCGATAAATATTCTCACAACCCAGGGGGAGCATGAAGGAAAAAACAACAGAAGAAACACAAACTAAGTGCAGACTGTATAATTCAGTGTGACAATGTGTGAAAAACGTGGCTCTCGTGTGCAGCCTACTCACAGGATAGCAGTAGGGTATGGGCAAATACAGGATCTGTGGAGTCTGTGAAGTCTTCTACTGCTGCGGCAGAGTTTATTCGAGCATTTGCCCGTTCTCTGCCGCAGCAGTAGCCTGGCGCGCGCCCGAGAGTGACGGGCGCGCGCCGAAGCAGCGGAAGAGCGCCCTCCGATCGGGGCGCTCTTCCTACCGCTGCCGGGTCCGCCGGGTCCCCCGGAACCCCCTGCCGCTGTCCCGCGATCGCGGGACACCAGGGCTCCCTCGGGGAGCCCCTGGACACGCGTGCAGGGGGCGCACACTCCCGATGACGCGTGACCGCGCGTCTATGACGCGCGGCACGCCGAGGGGCGGCCACTAGCAAGCCGGGAGATTTCCCGGCTTGCGGTACCGACAACACTTCAATAAAGTGTGTCGGTACTGTAGATGTAGGCAGGATACCCCTCACAGTCACAAATCAAATGGATAAGAACATGGAAAAATAGAAAGAAATCTCCATGGTGCAGATCAATGGTAAAAAAGGATAACTTTATAATGTAGCTAAAAAATGCGCACTTACAATGTTAAAATTAAACATAAGCATTTATCACTTTAACAAGTGACTCAGGAGTGATAGGGATATGGCCACCGCTCACCACACCGAAGTTGCTTCCCCTGCTGTTCGCCGTGATATTGTCAGGATCACCTCCAGTGCTTTCCCCGATGTGATACGTCACTTCCGGTTAGCGCACTGAGCTCCGTCACGTCACTTCCGGTGCTGCTCGTGATGGACGGCTAGCAGGACCAATCCGTGCACTTCCAAATGATAAACGCCGGCTGGAGTGGTCGGCCGTCGATGGCCTTGAGGCCAATGGGGGTCTTCCTTCTGACCATGGGGATTTGATTCTCCGACGCGAACTTCTGGTCCAGGAAGTTACCACCAGATCCTGAATCGATGAAAGCTTCAACTTGCAGGAAAAGGTTCGGACCCTCCAAAGTAGCAGGAAGCAGAAACTTCTTTGGGAAAGCTTCGGGGAAAGAGGGCAAGGAGAGACCGTACCCAGTAGAAGCCCCTCTATGTTTACTGGGTGTGTCCGTTTCCCGGCTTCAAGGGACAATTCTGGAGACGATGTTCCGGAGAAGCACAGTAGAAGCACAGTCTGTTCAGGCGACGCCGTGCTCTCTCCGTGGCCCGAAGTTGCTGACTGCCAACCTGCATCGCCTCCGGAGACTCCAGTGCCAGGAGGGGTGTTGTAGGCGACCTGTGAGAAACAACAGAAGGAGAGCGAGAACAGTGCCTCTCGTGCCGTCGCTCCTGAGTACGCTGATCCATGCGTACACTCAGGGTAATCAACTCCTCCAGGGATGAAGGCCGGGCATGAGTAGCTAGATCATCTTTCAAGGTATCTGAGAGTCCGTGCCAGTACGCAGCGGCAAGTGCCTCGTCATTCCATTGGGTTTCAGTGGCCAGCGTACGGAACTCAATGGCGTATTTGGCAGCTGATCTTCGGGCCTGTGAAATGTGAAAAAGAGAAAAGGCGGCTGCCTCGCGCCGTGCAGGAGTATCGAATACAAGTTGAAACTCACGTCTGAAGAGAGAGTAATCTTGCATTAATTCGCTTTTGCGCTCCCACAGGGGGGAGGCCCAGGCGAGTGCGTCTCCGGTGAGCAAGGCATAGATATACTGGCGATGATTCTCCAGGAAGCGCAAGGATATGTGAAGGTATACGCCCATAATATATATTTTCTTTAACTGTGCATGCAATGTCTCTGTATATAATGTACACCTTGTTCATTTATGTATCTGTACTTGTAACCATGTATTATTTGTGTTACTCTGTGCCCAGGACATGCAGGAAAACGAGAGGTAACTCTCAATGTATTACTTCCTGGTAAAATATTTTATAAATAAATAAAATAAATAAATGTACGCTTTATTAGCACGACCAGTGGGAAACAGGGAGGGGGACATCTCGAATTGCACCTTGCATTAGTTTAAGAAACCGCGGCAGGCGAGGGGGTCCCCATCATAGCGATTCGGAGAAGGAATACGGGGCCCAGGGTTGGCGTAGTTTGGGGCAACCGATGGCGTTGGAGCCATGGGACTCTCCTGAGGGGAGAACTTGGCCAATTGCTGGGAGTCCGTAGGCAACTGATTACTGACAAATTGTAAGGCCTCTATGGAAATACTTGTACCCACCTCAGGGGGGTCTGCGTTTGTTGGGCTCTGCATCATGTCACGCCTGTATGCCCGCAGACCTGGCAACACCCCAATACTGATGTGGGAACGGTATTACACCACACACCCACAGCAGTGGGAGCAAGCCCAGAGTGTGATATAGCGTTGCTGGGCCTGTTGAGAGAGTGGTTAAGATACTTGCAACGTCTTGTAGGATTAAGCGTAAGAAGGGTCGTGTCCGTAGAGTAGTCAAAGTTCAAAGCCAGGTCCAAGGATTCCAGAGGTCAGCAAAGTAGGGTTCGTAGCAAGGTTCAAGGGGTACAGAGAGCAGAGTAGTCCAGAACACGCAGGGGTCAAAGCCAGGGAAATCCAAAGTAACACAGGAGCAGGATACAGCAGAGACACAGAGGAAGCACAGCATAGGTCAGCACACACAGGGAAACAGGAACTATGCAGAGCGACGATAGAGAGGACAGACAGGGATTATGAAGGGGGACACACCAATAGGAGAGAGGGGAGGAGCAGAGAGAGAAGTGGGAGACAACAAGGATAGGTCAGGGAGAGAAGAGGAGGAGACAGAAGGGGCAGAGAGTGAGATCGCCTGCAAGGAATGGGGGGAGGAGTCAGGAGCGTGACAGGGCTTAGAAGAGGAGAGGGTGCGCGCGCCCTCTGTAAGCCGAGGGTGCCCGCGCACAGGCTGCGTCACCAGGCGCGCGGAGCGCCACGCCACGGCACCCCAGCGGAAGGAAGCAGGGGATCGGCCGAGACCGCCAACGGAGGTGAGGTGCAGGCAGCGGGCACAGGGAGTGACTTGGAGCAGGGAGCATTGCCGCAGGGGCTTGGAGATTGCTCGGATGCGCGAGACTTGCGGGACATGCGCTGAGGCAATGGGACAGTGAGAGAGGGAGACAGAGCGAGACAGGAGTGGGTAGGTGCAGAGGGATTGGCAAGAGAGGGGACAGAGGGAGAGAAAGAAGGGGAAGGAATCCCCTGAACCGTTACACCGAGTCAATGAAAGCTTTTACCTGCAGGAAGAAGTCAGAGCCCTCCAGAGTAGCAGGAAGCATAATCTTCTTTGGGAGAGCTTCAGGGAGAGAGGGGCTGGAAGAGACAGTACCTAGTAGAAGCCCCTCTACCTTTACTGGGTGTTCCCATTTCCTGGCCTCAGGGGACAGTTCTGGAGACGATGTTCCGATGATCCACAGTAGAAACAGAGTCTCTTCTGACTGCGTCGCATTCTCTCCACGGCCCGAAGTTTTTGGCTACCGATTTGCATCGGCTCCGGGGCATCCAGTGCCATGAGAGGTGAAGTAGACGACCTGTGAGTGACAAAAGAAGAATGAAGAGAACGAGAAAAGTGTCTCTCGTGCCGTCGTTCCTGGGTATGGTGGTCCATACGCACACTAAGAGTAATCAACTCCTCCAGTGAGGAAGGCCGGGCATAAGTAGCAAGATCATCCTTCAAGGTGTCAGAGAGACTGTGCCAGTATGCGGCGGCGAGTGCCTCGTCATTCCATTGAGTCTCTGCGGCAAGGGTACGGAACTCGGTCGCGTGCTTGGCAGCAGATCTTCGGGCCTTTGAAATATGGAAGAGAGAGAATGCGGCCGTCTCGCGCCGTGCGGGAGTGTCAAATACTTGCTGGAATTCTCACCTGAATTTAGGATAATCTTGGGTTAGTTCGCTCTTAAGTTCCCAGAGGGGAGAAGCCCAAGCGAGTGCGTCACCGGTAAGCAAGGCATAGATGTAAGCCACCTTAGACCAGCCGGGGGGAAACTGAGAGCGGGACATTTCGAATTGCATCTCGCATTGGTTTAGGAATCCGCGGCAAGCGAGGGTGTCCCCATCGTAGTGATTAGGCGGTGGAATACGGGGTCCAGTGCTAGCATACGTCATAGTAACAGAGGGTGCTGGCGCCATTGATGTCTCCTGAAGGGAGAGGTTAGCCAGTTGCTGGGAGACTGTGGTCAGCTGATTGCTCACAAATTGTAAGTGCTCAAGCGAAACACCTGTACCCACCTCAGGGGGGTCTGCATTTGTTGGGCTCTGCATAATGTCACGCCTGTATGCCCGCAGTCCTGGCCAGTCCCCAGTACTGAGGTGGGAAGGGTATTACCACGCACCCACAGCAGTGAGGGCGTGCCCGAATGTGGTATGGCGTTGCCGGGCCTGTGGAGAGATGGTTAGGAATACTTGCAACGCCTTTGGAGTTCAGAGTAAGAGTAGTGATGTCCGTGCGCCAGAGTCCAGGGATACAGAAGTCAGAATCGTAATGTTCGTAAGCCAAAGTCCAGGGGTCACAGAGGTCAGAAAGGTAGAGTTCGTACGCAGGGTTCAAGGGCAACAGAGAGCAGAGTAGTCCAGGATGAGCAGGGGTCAAACCAGGGAAATCCAGGGGTAAGCAGGAGCAGGAACAAAGCTGGAACACAGAGGAGAGCCAAGCATAGGACTGCACACACAGAGGTAACAAGAGCTATGCAGAGGAATGAGAGAAAGGACAGACAGGAGTTATAAAGGAGGGAACACCAATAGGAGAGAGAGGACAGACAGGGGTTATAAAGGAGGGAACACCAAATAGGAGAGAGAGGAGGAGCAGAGGGAGGAGTGGGAGACAGCAGGGATAGGTGAGGAGGAGAAGAGGAGGAGACAGGTGAGCCAGTGAGAGAGAGCCTGCAGAGCATGAGAGGAGGAGCCAGGAGGCTGAGAAACCCTAGAAGAGGCGCGTGTGCGCGCACAGGCTGCGTCACGAGGCGCGCAGAGCACCGCGCCGCGGTGGCACCCACTGAGGATGAGGAAGGACAGGAGTAGAGACCGAGGGGAGCCGTGAGCCGGGAACACCATAGCAGGGGACCACGCAGGGTCGCGAGTCTTACGGGAAGCGCGCGCTGACGCCGAGATTGCGTCAGAGACTGCCGGAGGGGAACAGCTGCGGGTAGAGGAAGGGAGGCTAGCAGGGGAAGGATCAGAGAGGGAAGGCAAGCGTGGGACATCAGGGACACATGGAGGGGAAGGAATCCCCTGAACCGTCACACTTATATCCTACATGTGGACGCTAGTCTCAGTGGACTAGGGGCGGTACTGCATCAGAAACACCCAGAGGGATTACGACCCGTAGCCTACATCAGCCGCAGCCTGACGCCCAGTGAGCAAAACTTTCCCGTGCATAAGCTAGAGTTTGTTGCCCTAAAGTGGGCCATCGTGGATAAGATCCATGACTACCTCTATGGAATCACTTTCGAGGTGCGCACGGACAATAACCCCCTCACGTATATCATGACTTCAGCTAAGCTGGATGCGGCTGGTCATCGCTGGTTAGCAGCACTCTTCAACTACAATTTCACCCTGAAATACAAACCGGGCCCCCTGAATGTGGGTGCCAATGCCCTGTCCAGACGACCGGGACTGGTCGCAACCCCCGACGACGATCAATGGGAAGAAATCCCTGGCCCCGGGATGCGGGCTCTGTGCTGCACCGCAGCCATAGTGAATGATCAAGTAGCCTTCTCCGAATTAAAGGTGGCGGATTCTTTAGGGTATGAGTCCAAAGCCATCCCGGCTGCGTACCGGGACCCCAGTGGCATGCACATCACCCCTGACAAGATCACATCCTGGAAAGACATGGTGCGTGATCAAGTTCGTGACCCGATAGCCGGCGCCATCCGCCACGCTATCAAGAGAAACCGTCCTGATCTACTCAAACACGCCCCTGACAATGTGGGGGGTATCCTGATGAGAGAAGCAGATACATTTGAAATACGGGACAATTTATTATACCGGGTTGTAGAATATCATAACCATCCAAGTAGGCGGCAGCTTGTTCTACCTAAAATGTTACAATACTTGGTGTTACAGTCGTTACATGATGAACATGGCCATTTGGGCGTCGACAAAACCTCTGGACTGGTGAGAGATCGATTCTTCTGGCCAAAAATGAGGGAGGCCCTGGAGCATCATTGTCGACGGTGTAGCCGATGCATCCAACGCAAAACACTGCCCACCAGGGCCGCCCCAATGGGTCATTTAAAAAGTACGGGTCCCATGGACTTAGTATGCATGGACTTCCTGTGTATTGAGCCGGATAGCCGGGGGATCTGCAATGTGCTGGTTATCACAGATCATTACACGAGATATGTGCAAGACTTTCCGACAAAAGACAAAAAAGCCATCACAGTAGCCAAGGTGCTTTGGGAAAAATACTTCACACATTATGGGCTTCCCCACCGACTACATTCTGATCAGGGCAGAGACTTTGAGAGCAACTTTATACGGGAATTACTAAAAATCTTGCACATCACCTAATCACGAACCACCCCGTACCACCCTGAAGGGGACGCCTTGCCTGAACGGTTCAATCGCACTTTACTGGACATGCTGGGCACCTTGAAGGGGGTGCAAAAGACTGAGTGGAGTAGACATGTGGAAACGCTAGTACATGCCTATAACTGTACCCAACATGAATCTACCGGATTCTCGCCCTACTTCCTGATGTTCGGAAGAGAGGCCCGACTGCCAGTAGACATACGGCTGAGGGTCTCCACTGATGGAGTTCATAATGCCACTCACTTCAAATATGTTCAGAGATTGCAAGAGAACCTGCAACAGGCCTATCAGCAAGCGGAAAGATCTACGGAGAAGCTGAATGCTGGTAACAAGAGACGCTATGACCACAAGGTCAAACATCGGGACATTCAGCCGGGGGATGCGGTGCTCCTCCGCAACTTGGGAGTACCGGGAAAACACAAATTGGCTGACCGATGGAGGGAAGGAGTTTATGAAGTAGAGTCGCAGATGCCTGGCCTCCTGGTCTATCGTATCAAGGACTCGGAGGGTCGGGTAAAGGTATGGCATAGAAACCATTTGCTTCCTATTCCGCAAGTGGGGGAGGATGAGCCCGAACTATCAGCTATTTCATTGGATGGAGAAACGACCCAGAGTGAGGGGGGTTCAGAGACTGATAATAATATGACTTATGAGGACCCACCAGAGGGACCCTCTTAAAGGGGCCCTCAGACGCAGCGAGCATCTCCCGGTGGAGCTACGGGTAAAGGGCTCGACAAGCAAACGCCCAATACGGGGGTTCTCGAAAATTCTACTTTGGACCCGCAGAGTCCATGTTTTGTGCCTTTCAACGATCATGCAGAGACTGTAACTCCCACAAGGGAAGAGGCCGAGCCTCAGGACTGTGATAGTCATTCTCCCGAGGGAGTGACCGAGGAATAATTAAGGCGAAGTCAGAGAGTTGGGCAGCCTCCAATGAGGATGACCTATGACCAGTTCGGGGCACCCCATTATGAGGCTCAGCAGTGGGCTCGCAATCGAGTAAAGTCAGTTATCGTTATGTTCAGTGAGATGTATAACCTTATATAGAGTGTGAAATGTATCGTTTAGGTATTCATGCGATTTTTTATTATATAATCGTTGTGCCAGTTGATGTTCTAGTATTCCAAGCGGGGCCGTTGGAGTCCACAGGGGGGAGGATGTAGCCAAGCTCCCCAGACTCACCCCTATTTCTGTATGCGGGGAGAATATGGAAGGTTGCAGCGAGTGCAGGGAGCGCTCTGGCGTACCGGAGGCTCCACAGTGATCCGAGTGATCAGGGCGCCGCCATGTTGGATGTTCGCATAAGCGCGGCAGGCCGTGGAGGTGGCGATGGAGCAGAGGTCGCGCATGCGCAGCCAAGGTTGCAAAGCCCGCGGAAGAGGAGCGGCTCCTATAGGGTGGAGCACATGGGACTACGAGTCCCAGCAGGCATAGCGAGACCAGGTGACGCCAGGGAGCCAATAGGGCAGCCAGGATATCGGGATGAAGTGGTTAGAAGGTTGCGCAGGAGAGTACGCCGGCAGAGCCGAGTGGGAGGAAGGAGCTCCATGTGTAGGGAGGCCAACCGCCTCTACACTAGGCTATATACCCCGGTCCAGTTAGGCCCTGAGTCCCCGTAGAGTGGAGCGGAAGTAGGGACCGGCCCTCAGTCAGGTTACAGTTCCCTTTAGTGGCCACCGGAGAACTATAGCTCCAGAGACAGTTGCACCATCCGGCCAGAGGTTTTGGCTCAGACCTCAACAGTCGCAGCAGCAACCGACCGGGTGGGATCGCCCCGGAAGGCAGTCTGGGCATTCAACCGTCGTCGGGCCCTTTGTGAAGTTCCTTGGCAGGCCCGGGCGCTGGAGCGCTCGGCAGGTAACATCATCAAGTGCACCAACTATACCATATATCTATATCAGGACATAGTGGCTGCGCAGTCACACACACATATCTCACTTAAGGGTGTGGGTACTGGACACGGGGTGGGAGCACCCGGTGAAAGGGGGTCGCGTCCTGCGAGACGCAGTAGTATAGTGTCTCCTCTAGGGAGGGACACCTGTTGATCTTATGCAAAGTTATGGTGGCGTGAGTAAAGTCATTGGTTATTTTACATGCTGTGTGTGTGGAGTGATATATATTTGTCCTGAGAGGAACCACTCCCCCTCTGGTGGGAGCCATCGCAGGTGGAGGTGCTGCACCAAGTAAGATGTTATCAATATTCCTACGAGTGTCCCAGGCTCTCCGTGGCGGAGGCTCAGGCCCTGCGAGACAACAGGTTACACAGCATTGGTAGCATACTGTACTCATTAGGAAACAGGGCTACATATACAAGTGTCAAAACCTCATGGGGACCACCTGTGGAATCCCAGGCACCAGCGGGGACCACCTGAGGGCCCACAGACACCCACGGGGACCACCTGGAGGCCAACGGACCCTCGTGGGGACCATCCTGGGACCCCTGCCGGCCTGTGGTATTAATCCTGTGTGTAAAAAAATAAATGATGGTTTTATGTGTGAGCCTAGGAGGTTGGTACTGGGGCTGTTGTGTGTATTTGTGTTAATTGTGGGTAGCGGGGGTGGGTTAAGGGGGTAGTAACCCCAAGGATGGGTGTTTAGGCCTACCGGTGGGTAGCGGGAGGAGTTTACCCCTTCATTAACTTAGCGGTATTAACCGCTAAGGTAATGAAGGGGTTAAGTCCACCCGCAATCCCCCGCAAGGCCTAAACACCCACCATGGGCCAAATACCACCTCCACCCACCCCGCTACCCACAATAAGCCTGGCACGGGTGGTTAACCCCTAAGGTTAGCCGCTAAGGTAATGAAGTTGCCTGTAAATGCTTTTTTCATGCATCTGATTCCTGCCGGGGGTCTCTGGTGCTGATATTAAAGGGTATCAGCTCCTGAGACCCCCGCATTAATACCAGCTCCGGAGACCCCCGCATTAATATCAGCTCCGGAGATCAGGAGACCCCTGCATTATATCAGCCCGGAGACCCCCGCATTATATCAGCTAGAAAGAAGACCCCTGCATAATATCAGCCCGGAACCCGCATTAATATCAGCTCGGAGACCCCGCATTAATATCAGATCCGGAACCCCGCATTAATATCAGCTCCGGAGACCCCCGCCACATTAGTTCAGCTCCTGAGACCCCGCATTAATATCAGCTCAGGAGACTCCCGCCATTAACATCAGCTCGCGAGACCCCCGCATTATATCAGCTCCGGAGACCCCCCGCATTAATATCAGCTCGGAGGACCCCGCATTAATACCAGCTCCGGAGACCCCCGCATTAATATCAGCTCCGGAGACCCCCGCATTAATATCAGCTCAGCAGAACCCCCGCATAATATCAGCTCAGGAGACCCCGCATTAAACCAGCTCCGGAGACCCCGAATAATAACCGAGGAGACCCCACGCATTAATATCAGCTCGGAGACCCCCGCATTAATATCAGCTCCGGGAACCCCGCATTAATACCAGCTCCGGAGACCCCGCATTTTAATCAGCTCCGAGCACCCCGCATTAATATCAGCTCCGGAGACCCGCATTATATCGTCGGAGACCCCCGCTTAATATCAGCTCCGGAGACCCGCATTAATATCAGCTCGGGACCCCGCATTAATATCAGCTCAGGAGACCCGCATTAATATCAGCTCGGAGACCCCCGCATTAATATCAGCTCCGGAGACCCCCGCATATTAGTATCAGCTCCTGAGACCCCCGCATTAATATCAGCTCGGAGACCCCCGCATTAGATCAGCTACTGAGGACCCCCGCATTAATATCAGCTCCGGAGACCCCCGCATTAATATCAGCTCCGAGACCCCCGCATTCATTATATCAGCTCCTGAGACCCCCGCATTAATACCAGCTCCGGAGACTCCCGCATTATATCAGCTCCGGGACCCCCGCATTAATATCAGCTCCGGAGACCCCGCATAAATTAATAGCATCCGAGGACTCCCGATAGATACTCGGAGACCCCCGCATTAATATCAGCTCCGGAGACCCCTCGCATTAATATCAGCTCAGAGACCCCCGCATTAATATCAGCTCCGGAGACCCCGCATTAATATCAGCTCTGAGACCCCGCATTAATATCAGCTCGGAGACCGCCTAGCGCATAATATACAGTCCGGGCCCGCATTAATATCAGCACGGAGACCCCCGCATTAATATCAGCTCCGGAGACCCCCGCATTAATATCAGCTCGGAGCCCCGCATTAGTATCAGCTCCGGAGACCTCTGCATCAATCCGAGGCAGGAAAATGCATTTTTTTTCTATTGCCGTCTCGCCGCCTCTCGGCAGCTTCTCACCCACCTTCCTGCCAACTTTTTGTGGCGAGGCGATTTGGAGAGGAAATCTCAATTCTAGAGCGGCGATTAGAGTTGATAAGCTGATCGGAGATACTAGAATACAGCGAGTTTGAAAAAGTGCCGATAAGTGGTTATCGCCGCGCAATTGGTGATTTTTTTTTTTTACAGCCCAAAAAAAAGCAGCGATTTTTGCTCTTATCGACGACGACTTATCGGGGTTCAGTGAATTGCTGTAGGCTTTTTTGCGATAAGTGGCGATAAGTGGTTTATCACTGCTTATAGCTGAGGCCCTGAGTGTTATACACAGGTTACCCTAAATACAGAGTGGGAGTGTTATAGAGAGCTGTCCTCATATACAGTTGTGAATGTTAAACAGAGGTTACCCTAATATACAGGTGTGGTATACAGTGGTTACCCTAATATACAGCTGTCAGTGTTATACAGGCATTACCCTAATTACAGGGTGTGAGTGTTATACACAGCTTCCAAAAAATAGAGCTGTGAGAGTTATGCAGTGTCTCCCAATATACTATACAGATGTTATATAGAGCTTCCCCTGATATAACGCTGTGACACTGGCTATAGTGTACAAAGATAGTAAGTATAATACAGGGAGAAGTGAGTCAGATATCACATTGTGATAGTAAGCTCTGCAGGACAGTGGCTGCTCAAGCTAAGTAAACTGACATCCTCCCCCTGCACTCCTGTAACACGATCATGTTTATATCAGGCTGCTGTCATCGCACAAGTGTGCGTGTCACTCCCATGTCACCTCCCCGTGTCACCACCCTGTCACGCCTCCCGTGTCACCTCCGTCACGCCTCCTCCTGTACGTGTTCCATCATACTGTACTGTGCTCTGTTTACTCTGCATTACTCTGCTCTGCACAGCTCTGTACTCGCATTACTCATGCTCTGCTTAGTTCTGTACTCTGCATTACTCGGACTCTGCTTAGTTCTCGTAACTCTGCATTACTCTGCTCTGGCTTAGTTCTGTATCTGCAGACTCTGCTCTGCTAGTTCTGTACTCTGCATTACTCTGTCGGACAACTTCTTACTCGTTTACTCTGCATTACTCTGCTCTGCTTAGTTCTGACCTGCATTACTCTGCCTGCTTAGTTCTGTACTCTGCATTACTCTGCTCTGCTTAGTTCTGTACTCTGCATTACTCTGCTCTGCTTAGTTCTGTACTCTGCATTACTCTGCTCTGCAAGCTCTGTACTTGCAGTACTCTGCTCGGCACAGCTCTGTTACTCTGCTCTTACTCTGCTCTGATTAGTCTGCTCTGCATTACTCGCTCTGCACGCTTGTACTCTGTATTACTTGCTTGCTTGTTCTGTACTCTGACTTATCCTGCTCTGCTGAGTTCTGACTCTGCATTACTCTGCTCTGTTAGTTCTGATCTGCATTACTCTGCTCTGCTTAGTTCTGTACTCTGCATTACTCTTGCTCTGCTTAGTTTTGTACTCTGCATTACTCTTGCTCTGCTTAGTTCTGTACTCTGCATTACTCTGCTCTGTTAGTCTGTATCTGCATTACTCTGCTTGCTTAGTTCTGTTACTCTGCATTACTCTGCTCTGCTTAGTTCTGTACTCTGCATTACTCTTGCTCTGCAAGCTCTGTACTCTGTAATCTGCTCTGCTTCTTAGTTCTGTATCTGCATTACTCTGCTCGGCACACTCGTTACTTGTATTACTCGCTCTCCTTAGTTCTGTACTCTGCATACTCTGCTCTGCACAGCTCTGTACTCTGTTTCTCTGCTCTGCTTAGTTCTGTACTCTGCATTACTCTGCTTTGCACAGCTCTGTACTCTGCATTACACTGCCTGCAGTTGCTCTGTACTCTGTATTACTCTGCTCTGCACAGCTCTGTATCTGCATTACTCTGCTCTGCTAGTTCTGTACTCTGCATTACACTGCCCTGCAGTGCTTCTACTCTGTATACTTGCTCTGCACAGCTCTGTCTCTCATAACATTGCTCCTGCCAGCTCTGATATCTGATTACTTGCTCTGCTTAGTTTGTACTCTGCATTACTGCTCTGACCAGCTCTGTACTCTGCATTACTCTGCTTTGCAAAGCTCGTACTCTGCATTACTCGCTCTGCTCAGCTCTGTACTCGCATTACTCTTCTCTGACTCTGCCTTAGTTCTGTTACCTGCATTACTCTGCTCTGCATGCTCTGTACTCTGCATTACTCTGTCTGCCTTAGTTCGTTACTCTGCATTTACTCTGCTATGCTCAGCTCTGTACTCTGCATTACTCTGCTTGCTTAGTTCTGTACTCGTATTACTCTGCTCTGCACAGCTTTGTACCTGCTACTCTGCTCTGTACTCTGCATTACTCTGCTCTGTACTCTGCTCTGTATTCTGCATTACTCTGCTCTGCACAGCTCTGTATCTGCATTACTACCCTGCACAGCTCTGCATTACATGCCCTGCACAGCTCTGCATTACACTCCCTGCACAGCTCAGTATAAACACTGCCTGCAGAGCTCTGTACTCTGCATGCTCTGTATTTGCATTACTCAGCTCACACAGATCTGTATTCTGCAGGACCGGGACATCACGTATGTATCATGTATGTTTTGCGTCTTCTCAAAAGTGTCCAGTTTTTCTCATAACCAACTACAGTACAGAGTGTTATAGTGACGGACGCGGTGTATGTATAGAGAGAGGTTTTATAGTGAGGGACGGTGTGTATGTACAGTATATAGAGAGAGGTGGTATAGTGAGGGACGGTGTGTATGTACAGTATATAGAGAGGGTGATAGTGAGGGGGTGCAGTGTGTGTATAGAGAGTGTATGGGAGAGGTGTTTGTTACAGTGAGGGACGCATTGTGTGAATACAGAGAGGTGGTATAGGGAGGGACGCAGTGTGTGTACAGAGTGTTTATAGTAAGGGGTGCAGTGCAGTGTTAAATAAAGCATGACACGGGTGTATAGTCGTGTGTTGTTACATCTGAATTTTTATTTACCTAATTTTAAGACCTGCTAAGGAACTGATGATTGTTATTATCCCTGATAGAAAACCATGGAACTCAGAGGGTGTACTTTCTTTTTTGGTTTTGAAAGAACTTAGGGTGAGGTCCCAGTCACTGTGGTATGCGCGGCTGGCAGGGGGGGGGAGGTGGGGGGCGGCGGTGCACAGCGCTGCACCGCGATCTGTGGTCTGAGGGGAGAGGGACCATTTTGCGACGGGAGGGGGTGGCGGTGTGGTTTGCAGGGCCTGGCCATGACCTCACGTGGCTTGGTTTCGCCCTTATTGGCTGGACCACCGGCGGGGGGCGTGGCCACGCCTCCGTCCCAAACTCTGAACTTAAACTCCCCTGCCTGATTGAAAACGTGTCGCGTACGCGGGGGAAAGGTCGCGGACAAGGTAGGAACTGGGACCGGCCTGACTGGGGGGGTGCTGTAGAAGTGACTGGGGCCGCCCCCTTAAACTGTGGTGGGTGTGATGTGAGAGTCTCCGGTAGGTTGTTCCAGTTTTGGGGTGCACGGTAGGAGAAGGAGGAACGTCCGGATACTTTGTTGAGCCTGGGACCATGAACAGTCTTTTGGAGTCTGATCTCAGGTGATAAGTGCTGCATGAGGTAGGCTAAGGCCCCGGTCACGGCGCTCTAATGCGCGCCCGCGCTTTTGGCTGTGGTTCCGGCGATTCCCCGGTCTGCAGCTCACTGCAGGAGCAGAGAACGGGGGGGGGGGTGCCGGAGGAGTGACGGGGCGCGGCATGACGTCACCCGGCAGGTTCGCCCTCACTGGCTGAACCGCCGGGGGGCGTGCCTAGCCGCTCGACGCGAGTTCGCTGCTCTCAATTCTATTGAGAGCAGGAGTAGCTCTCGCGCGAGTGCTGCGGCCCCCCTCGCAGCGGGCCCGGCGCCGTTGCGGGGAGGGCTCTGGTGAGCGCAGCGTCCGCCACAGCGGACGCGTAGCATGCAGCGGGGGCAAGGCCGTAGGGGTGAGGAGCTTGTTCAGGTAGCTGGGTAGCTTGCCCATGAAGAATTTGAGGCAAGACAGGAAAGATGAACTTTGTGCCTAGACTCTAGTGATGACCAATCTAGTTCTTTGAGCATTTCGCAGTGTTGTGTGTTGTAGTTGCATTGGAGAACAACACAAAATTGAGTTGTAGAGGTGTGTCAAGTGTGTGCTAAGGTGGGATTGGGGTGCAGAGCCATACTACTCTGACTGCAAGCTTTTATTTTAAAACTTTCTGGGCGTAGCAGTTGCATTTTCTAAATTCCACGCGCTTCACTGCATTAATGCCGCATTCGTGCCGCAGTCACGCCGCCCAGACTCGGTGATCCGCGGTTGATCTGTTTAATTATAATGGTTTGGATTAATTGGGTTGAATCTTTGCGTGTCTGCCAAGCGGCAGATATTTATGAATTGTAATGAATTCTAATGTGCTACAGTAATGTATTCTACTTGCAGGTGTTTGAAAAATATCACAGTGGTCAATTGTGAATTGACCTTGGTACGAAGAAGTTACAATACTGTATCAATGTAGGCGTTTCATATTAAAACTCAATGCACATGTCTTTTTTACATAACTGTACTGGATTTCTCCTGTCCTGCAATGAGTACACCGCCGCAGTCCGTGTGCAAAAAGCCCGACATAAAGTACGCTTATTTAATATGGTCGAAATTAATGCAGCAGATGATAAGATGGCCACAGTTGGTCAAATTATCAATATTTTATCGAAAAATATGACTTTTACAAATTTCATTTAAAACCAGAGACAGAACAATAAAACACAGACAAAGCTCAGTTTTAGCACATCCAGTGAAACTCATACACGGCACAGTGCCTAAATATATATGTATAAATATCATTAAGTAAAATGGTCTTGTAGTTTGACATTTTTGGCCAAAATTGTTGTAAGCCCCTGAGCCACGCTCACGGCAGACCACAATAAGTTCAATAGGAGCTTGTTAGGTGTCCAGTAATTTAAAAATTTTCACCAGATGCCCGTGTGTGGAGCGTGCATAAGGAAAAAGTTTTATCGATCCGTGTTGTTTTTTCTTGATGCCGACCCGGAGTTAGAGGAGGGTTTGGTGGTGTTGCGCAGATTTTTCAGTATCTTTGATCATGGAGACTTCAAAAGGCGAAAGGTCATGGTAAAACCAACTAAGAATCGTCTGTCTCAGGGCAGCAATGGAACAGTGCCAGCAGCCGCCAGCAGCGGTTACAATAATGGTCTGACCGTCAGTGAAAACCTGTGACCGGCAACCCTTGCTACAGTATTGTCCCCGCCTGGACTGACCTGCAGCCTGAGCAGGATTTCACGTACAGATACCAGCAAGCTTGTCCCCATAGTCTATAATTGGATTAAGCATCTGCTGTGCAATACGCTTTCTGACCAGCAGGCTTAGGGAGGATTTGTTCCTGTAAAGTATACCTAGTTTGGGCATAGGTTTTTGATGTCAGGGTATCATGTGCATCCCGATGTGTAAATGGGAGTCAAACCATATGCCCAAGTATTTAAAACTAGTAACAGGTTAGTTAGGTGGGGTTAGCGTTGGTTCTGATCTGGAGCTCAGACATTGGAAGCTTTTAAAAATGTAGCCTTGGTCCCAAATACCATTGTTACAGTCTTGTCAGTGTTTAAAAACAGTTTGTTTTGGGAAATCCAATTTTCAATTCTCAAAAAGTCCGACTGAAGTATGTTGTCAAGGTCGGAGAGGCTATGGCTGGTGCATTTAAGATTGTGTCATCTGCATACATGTGTATGAAGCTTCCTGACAAGCTGTGGGAAGATAATTGATGAACACTGAGAAGAGGAGGGCCCCAGGACAGAGCCTTGCGGGACACCACAGTGATATCAAGGGGTTGGAGGTAGAGCCTGAGATGGACACTGTAGGCGGACGCTCACAGAGGTATGCAAGGGGACTGTTTGGTGTGAAATTAAATAAGGCTTTTATTGCCTGTTTCTAACATCAGGAAACCATCCAACAAGGGGTAAACAAAAGCTTCTTTCACTGGGAGTATTTCTAGGGAAACTAATGCAGTCCACAACTCCCTTTAGATAAGCATGTCTCCAAGCCCCACCAAACATATATCATGAAATGAGCAGATATAAAAAGTCTTATAAAGGAAAGTCTTATCTGTTCCTTGTGGTTGTAGGGAAAATCTTCTCTGTTTCCTGGGTTTCTACCTTTTCCTAGGTTTTGTCAGCATTCAGGTTTAGAAGTTTCCCTATGTCTTGAAAGCAGCACTGCTGTTGTATTCTGGCAGGCTCAAGATATCTGTCCCCATGGTTAATCTCACAACTGTGAGACTCAGGCACAATCTCCCTTTCTGTTTCAAGGGCAGGCTTTTCTAAGCAACCTAATCAGGCAGGGGTGTTTGTTGATTGACTACCAGCAGTAACCACCACACTGCTGGATTAGAGGCATATTTCATGAACAGGGATAACTCCCTGTTACAGACACATGTTGGGATTACCTGATAGGTAGGACTGAAACCAATTTAAAGCCATGCACCCCTATTCCAGAGCCTGGAGTTTGTAAGCAGGAAGCGTGATCAACTGTGTCAAAAGCCTTTGCAAAATCTAGGAATATTGACACCAGTGAATTGTCCCCGTTCCATTCCACATTCATTGCAAACTTTTAGCAGGGTAGTTACGGTGGAGTGTTTGGGGCGAAAGCCAGATTGGAATTGGCTAGGGAAATTTGTCTTGTTATAGTAATCGCATAATGGGAGTGGACACATTTTTCCATGACTTTGGATAGGATTGGGAGAAGGAGATTGGCCTGTAGTTTGAGACCGTGTTTGTGTCCCCACTTTTGAAGATTGGGACAACTCTGGCAGTTTTCCAGGTCTTAGGCCGAGGCCCCGCTGCCTCAGTCATCACGCCCGCACTGCATGCAGGCGGCGAGTGTGAGAGGCAATTGACCGCTACACTACAGTCTATAGGGAGCGGAGCTGCAGCGGGGGGGGCAGGTGTTGAGCAGGGGTCTGCAGCGGGGGTCTCCGGGCTGCAAGAGGGTGCAGTGAGCCCCCACACATGCCCTTTGCTGCTGTCCCCTACCCCGCGTCGGTCATAGGTCCACCCCCCCCGGTCTGTCCGTCCCCACACACAAACCACCACACACACACCACACAACGATACATACACAAACACACACTTCCCCACCTTTGGAGGGGGGGGAAGCTCTGATACTGCAGCCCGTGGTGCTGATAGGCTCATCAGGCACCACGTGAACGCATCAACACTCTGAATCGCAATCCCCTTGCATCCCCTGGCGGCTGACGCGTCACAGCGCGTAGTGAGCCTTGCCAGAAGGAGGCAGCGGGGACAGACAGGCAGGAGATAAGGGGCTGGTGGGCCGGCGCGGCCATCCGCAGCGGGTCCAAAGCCTTAGGGATATGGCCTGCAGATAGAATAGAGTTGACATGGAAGCAATTGGTTTGGCAATGGCTGGGGCACCAAGTCGTAGGAACTAGATTGTAGGAAGTTGGACCACATTGGTGCTTAGTTTTAGTTTGAGGAGCGCTTGTGTAATCTCCTCTTCAGATACTGGGACAAATTGAAAATTGTGAGCAGAGTGTGGGAGGGTGGGGCTTGGGGGTACTCACAGAATGAGGTTCAGTTGGTGTTGGGTTGCGTTTCGCTAATAAGTAATAGCACACCCCACAAAGTAATCATTGAATGCATTTGCAATGTCAGTGGGGTTTGTCAGAGTAATATCCCCCTTAGTGATATTACTTGGTTGGTTGATGGTAGGAGGCTGGAATATTTGTTGAAACCTTCCAGAAGTTAGCTGGGTTTGATGTATTCTGGAGGAGATTGTCAGAGTAATATGTGCTGTGTGTGCCTGTGCCTTGTGCACATGTTCTGCAGGCATCTGTAGTCATAAGATCCTTGGTAACAATAAAACAAGTGATAGACAGCATTCAAGGAGAAAATAATGTGCGTACAGGGTGCAATGGGACCTAGAGGACCCTAATTCATTGGTAGTGCCAGTTACTTTGTCGCTTTTCCACATGGCATCCCTGAAATGGTAGAGTGCTATAAGGTCAGTGTAACCCATGGAAGGGGGCCCCCCGGTACCCTTATCTGTGTAGTAGGAGCATGGGTATCGCAGAGTTTTAAGACCTCGGATTTGAAATAGCGAGCGCAGAATCAGGGTCGGGATATTAAATCGATTCTGTGCCAAGGGCAGTTGAAGTCAGCTGAAACAGTTGGGTGGGTAAGTTTCTAAATGTTCTAGTGAGGAGAACTTTAGGCTTGATGGGTGGTGTTTAATTTTCCTTACAACGTACAGTATGCATGGTCATTGAAAATGTCAGGCCATCCAGTTAGTAAGGGTTAAAGCTAGGTGTAGTTAATTTTCCTAAATGGAATAGGGTGTTATTTTTATGTTTTGTGTTGACATCAGGGAAGGTGGGCTGTTGGTGTCTGATTTATCTGTGCAGGGTAAATGCAACTACACACGCGGGTTTCTTGACAGGCTTATTTATTAGCCTTAAAAGATATACAGCACACAAAAAAAAAATAGCTTTCATCAGCAAACAAAAGAAAAACTGGCTTTTCTCAGCAGACAAAACAAAACAGTTTCTCTTTAGCAGACAGTGTAAAAATCAGGCAGCTACCCTTTTTATGCAGGAGACAGATAGTTCATAATTCATGTACTTTGATAACAGACCTGTTTCAGTTATCTCTTCAGTAGCTTACTCCTCTCCCTCAACAGCCGGCACCCATGTGTCTACAGCCTGGGGTTTTAACACCACCTTGATAGGCAGCTGGGATCCAAATAATTGCCTGAGGTTCAAGCTGAAGTTAACCTAGTCACTGCTGCACTGCAGACTAGACATAGGTTTTCCAGGTATAAGCTGGTGGCTTTTATTACCCGTCACATTCCTCCACCCCTGTTAGTGTGTGGCTGGGGCTACGCAAGGATGAAGCCGACCATCCACCCCTTCTCTAGAAAGAAGTCAGCATTTGCGTTTCTTTTCCCGGCCTATCTGAATCTCAATGAGAAGGGTTGGAGAGCCATATACCACCTAGTCAATCTAGCATTGGAATCCTTCATACTATTTAACCACTTCAGTGGAGCTGATCCGTCACCAAAGTAAAATGGACCTGCAGGTATGCCTCAAAGCCTCGATTGCCCTTTACTGCGAGGCACTCTCTCAATCACTGAGTAGTTTTTTCCCTCTGGAACAATTTCCTACTCAGGAAAAGGATAGGGTGTTCAACTCCCTCAAACTGGTTGTGACAAAACTGCCCCTAGCCCTATCTCTGATGCACTGTTTGCACTATAAAAGGGCTGTTGAAGTCGCGCTTCTAAGGATGGGACCCTCTGATAGACACCTTTTTAGTCTCAAAGGCTCTATGAACATCCCTCTGACCATACCAATTGTGTAGGGCACACACTTTTGTGAGGTCCGTTAAAGGGCTGACCCTTACGAATAGTTGGGGATGAACCACCGGTAGTACCTGCTAAACCCAGCAAGAGCGTCCTGCGTTTGTTTGGGGTCGGAACTTCGTCAGGGCAACTACCTTGGCGGTAGGGCCTTACTCACCTCCCACTGCCATACCCTAAGTATTTAGGTTTCCGCCTTACCCAGGGCACATTTCTTAGGGTTGGCTGTGAGCCCTGCCTTCTTAGAGATTTGAGGACCGCTTTCAGCCTATTAGATGGGTCGCCAGTTTTTACTATAAATGACATGTATCTAGGTAGGCTGCGCATAATTCCTATGGGGCTCAGTACATATCCATGAGTCTCTGAAATGTGGCTTGGGCTAAATGCAGTCCAAATGGCATGTAAGCAAATTGGTATAAACCCATGGGAGTGGCCAAAGGATGTTTTGCATTTGGACTTTTCCTCTAAGGGTATTTGCCAGTATCCTTTTGTCAAGTCCAGCGTGGATATATATCCGCGTTACCAAGGGCGTCAATTAATTCGTCCACCCTTGGCATCGGATATGCGTCAAACTGGATACCGCATTGACCTTTCGGAGGCCCATCAAAAATCTTACCTTCCATCGGGTTTAGGGACCATAATTAGATGGACTACACCACTCATGCATGATTCATCAATCATCTAGGTGTAACATTTCTGTAACCTCCTTCTCTACCAGAGCCCTACGATTTTCAGGCAACCTATAAGGACGGGAACGTACTTTACCCAGGTGTTGTCTCGTGTATGGGAAATTAAGTTAGTTTGTCCTGGTAAGTCAGAAAAAACCTCATGGAATTGTGTATTATTGCTAACAAGTCCCCTTTTGTTCAGAGGACAACTGTTTACCATTAGGATTTATCGTCACGACGATGTTCTCCTGTGAAGGCTGAGGGACCCAAGTCCGTTTCCTCCTCCTACCGGGTGATGAATAGAGACCGCTGCATCTTCCAGGGTTTCAGCAAGTTCACATGGTAAATTGTTTACCCTTCTGGACCTTGGTTGAGCGACTCGTGATCAACATCACCCGCACGGCGAGAGTACTTCGAATGGGCCGTGCCACTTTGGCCAGAGTTTACTCTCGCAACATGGGGGGAACAAAACATCACCTGTATCCTGGGTGAAACACTCTGGAGCATTCTGATTGTTAATGTCTCTCCTGGACTGTCCTGGGATCTAAGATTCTCCTGGCACAAAAAGACTGCCGACCACATCTAGGTGCTTCCTAAGGTCTAGTACAATATTGCAGGGAATTCTTCAGGGGACTGTTGTGTTCCCTCCCAGGACTCTAGTAGAGGTCTAGGATACCCGGGGTTGGCGGCCATAGAGCAATTCAAATGGACGAGAATCCGTGGAGGGCTGGGGAAACTTCCCGCACTGCAACAGACAGAAAAGGGAGAAGTTAATCCCAGGCTCTTCTCTGAATCTACAAATTTCTCAGCACCCTTTAGAGTTCGGGTAAATCGTTTCCACCAATCTACCGATGTCCGAACAGACTGACCTCTAGTAACCTTAAGACATCCTGCATCAGTTTAAGCCATGAAATTGTTAACTTGGTTGTCAACATCACCTGGGGAAGTTCCAACAGTGAGAACAGTTCCACAACTTGTTGCTACTTGCTTCGCCGTTGATGTCTCAGGGGGGAACGCCTCAGGATTATTTTGTTGCATAGTCAACTATTACAAGGACAATAAACCTGGTCCTTTCGCAGAAGGTTCTAGAGGGTCCCACCAAGTCTACCCAATCCTCTCAAAGGGAAACGACACCAAGGGTAGAGGAACCAAAGGGGCTGGTTTTTCGTCCTTTTGGACTAGTTAGCTGGCACTCCGGACATGCCGCTTAGCATATCACTATGGATCCCTGGCCAATAATCGGGATGAAATACGGTCCAATGTTTTATCCACTGCCCAGGTGACCACCCCAAAGGACGTATGGGCTAGAGTGAACACAGATTTAACCAAACGCTTGGGGAACGAATCTGTCTGGTGACATTCCCCTGTTTGTGTCTGCCTATTCACCCTATATAGGATATCAATTTGATAGCTCAAAATGCGGGAAACACTATCATCCCCTGTGCATCTAACATCTGCTCATCAATTTTCACCACGTGTAATAATGTCTAGCAAAGGACAGGGTCTTCCCTTTGCATTCTGGCGAAAGTCAGGGAGGTACAGGTGACTGGTAAATCTCCAGGGGACCAATCCCCTCCTCTGGCCATCCCCAGCCATCACTTGTGACCTCTGACTACTAGAATGGTCACCTTGAGACAACAGATTTCTGCAACCAGTCCTGTTTGTCCAAGCATCTGCAGACTAGAATAGGTTTCCGGCATATAGCTGGTGGCTTTTATTTACCTGTCATACTATACCTGCCAATAAACCCCCGTATAGAGAAACACAATGTTTTCGGCCTTAATCTGAGACCAAAAGAGACTGCAACGTGGTGTGGGGTATATTACATATGGTGAGTTGAAAGCGGGCAGTCCCATCCAAAAAGGCACTGAGCAGCGGGAAACTGCTGGCTTGGAAATAAATGCGGGGATTTAAAATTGCCCCCAGGCCGAGTAGGGCCACAGTAAAGGGAGGACTCATGCGAGTGAAGTCTATAACCATGTGTAGGACCAGTTGTGCTTACAGATACACAGAGAATGTGTGAGTGTGGATGCAATAGCACCAGAGATCAGTAGATGAAGATGTAAGGCCCGAACCCAAGCAGAAATCAAAAATGTTTGCTGAAAGAAAGTGAAATGGCATCTAGCAAGTGCTGAGTGTAAAGTTGCCCTGTTGGGTTTGAAAATAGGTCTGTGCTGTGTAAAGTAACGCCATAAGCAAAGTGCTGAAGTGTCAAGTTTTCCTGACGGATTTGAAAATACCGACGTGAACGTTGTTGTGTAAGTGTAAATAATATGCAAAACAGTGTCACTTCAGGCCATGCGTGATGATGTGACGACGCTACGACTGTATGTGGCCCCAGGAAGAAGAGCCGTACCACACAGATGCATTTAGTATGCGGGCCTCGTCATTGAAAATTGGTCAGATGGAAGATTGTGTGTACCCCACATTTCAAAGAAAAACGCTGCAAAAGCAAAGGAACGCCCTGAGTGAGCGCCAAGGAAGACGTGTAATGGGTACAGTGAGGGTGGGTGCCCAGAATACTGATGCGCTCTGGCGCTTAAATAGCGAACAATGCCCTGTGGAGCGCAGCAAGAGTGTAAGGTAGGTACCAGTGAGGGTGTTGACCCGTACTATATGATGCCTCTGGGGCTAAAAAGCAAAAAAGATGTTGTAAAGGCTGGTACCTCGAGTGTGAGTGCCAGTAATACTGAAGGTCGTCTGGAGCTAATAAAAGAAAAAGGAAAAGAAGAAAGAATAAAGAAAAGTATTCTCGCAGTCGCAGGGGAAGTGACCAGAACCACTGAGCTGCAGTTGTCAGGACACAACGTGCGTCAGAAAGGCGTGGAGATATGTTGCAGGACTGAAGACGAGACTGCGAGGGAATCATCAACGGGAGGAACTGTGGTAAAGAACAAAGGAGGAGCAAGGGGAAGGAATCCTGGATCCAGGATTAAAGAGGGCCTAATTATGCACACAAAATGACCGCCATGTTGTGATCATTAATACCAGCTCCGGAGACCCCCGCATTAATATCAGCTCCGGAGTCCCCCGCATTAATATCAGCTCCGGAGACCCCCGCATTAATATCAGCTTCAGACCCGGAGACCCCCGCATTAATATCAGCTCAGAGACCCCTGCATTTAAGACTCCGAGCCCCCTGAGACCCCCGCATTAATATCAGCTCCGGAGGACCCCCGCATTAATATCAGCTCCGGAGACCCCCGATTAATAATCAGCTCCGGAGACCCCCGCATTATATCAGCTCCGAGACCCCGCATTAATATCAGCTCCGGAGACTCCCGCATAACATCAGCTCGGAGACCCCCGCATTAATATCAGCTCCGGAGACCCCCGCATTTAATATCAGCCTCGGAGACCCCCGCATTAATACCAGCTCCGGAGACCCCCGCATTAATATCAGCTCGGAGACCCCCGCATAGTATCAGCTCAGCAGACCCCCGACATTAATATCAGCTGGAGACCCCCGCATTAATACCAGCTCCGGAGACCCCGCATTAATATCAGCTCGGAGACCCCCGCATTAATACAGCTCCGGAGACCCCCGCATTAATATCAGCCTCCGGAGACCCCCGATTAATACCAGCTCCGGAGACCCCGATTAATATAGCTCCGGAGACCCCCCGATTAATATCAGCTCCGGAGACCCCCCGCATTAATATCAGCTCCGGAGGACCCCCGCATTAATATCAGCTCGGAGACCCCCGCATAATATCGCTCCGGAGACCCCCGAATAAATATCAGATAAGGATTAGACCCCCGCATTATACAGCTCCGGAGACCCCCGCATTAATATCAGCTCCGGAGACCCCCGCCATTATATCAGCTCCTGAGGAGCTCCCGCATTAATATCAGCTCCGGAGACCCCGCATATATCTCGCTTTATACTTGAGGACCCGCATTAATATGCAGCTCCGGAGAACCCCCCCGCATAATGACCATTCAGCTACGGAGACCCC